>JAGDYQ010000387.1:85000-135000 GCA_021962125.1 Bulinus truncatus
GTCACCAGGCTCTCACTGAGGCTCTTACAGCAATACATTGCAACACCACCCGTCACCAGGCTCTCACTGAGGCTCTTACAGCAATACATTGCAACACCACCCGTCACCAGGCTCTCACTGAGGCTCTTACAGCTATACAGTGCAACACCACCCGTCACCAGGCTCTCACTGAGGCTCTTGCAGCTATACAGTGCAACACCACCCGTCACCAGGCTCTCACTGAGGCTCTTGCAGCTATACAGTGCAACACCACCCGTCACCAGGCTCTCACTGAGGCTCTTGCAGCTATACAGTGCAACACCACCCGTCACCAGGCTCTCACTGAGGCTCTTGCAGCTATACAGTGCAACACCACCCGTCACCAGGCTCTCACTGAGGCTCTTACAGCAATACTTTGCAACACCACCCGTCACCAGGCTCTCACTGAGGCTCTTACAGCAATACATTGCAACACCACCCGTCACCAGGCTCTCACTGAGGCCCTTACAGCAATACAGTGCAACACCACCCGTCACCAGGCTCTCACTGAGGCCCTTACAGCAATACAGTGCAACACCACCCGTCACCAGGCTCTCACTGAGGCTCTTACAGCTATACAGTGCAACACCACCCGTCACCAGGCTCTCACTGAGGCTCTTGCAGCTATACAGTGCAACACCACCCGTCACCAGGCTCTCACTGAGGCTCTTGCAGCTATACAGTGCAACACCACCCGTCACCAGGCTCTCACTGAGGCTCTTACAGCAATACATTGCAACACCACCCGTCACCAGGCTCTCACTGAGGCTCTTACAGCAATACAGTGCAACACCACCCGTCACCAGGCTCTCACTGAGGCTCTTACAGCAATACAGTGCAACACCACCCGTCACCAGGCTCTCACTGAGGCTCTTACAGCAATACAGTGCAACACCACCCGTCACCAGGCTCTCACTGAGGCTCTTACAGCTATACAGTGCAACACCACCCGTCACCAGGCTCTCACTGAGGCTCTTACAGCTATACAGTGCAACACCACCTGTCACCAGGCTCTCACTGAGGCTCTTACAGCTATACAGTGCAACACCACCCGTCACCAGGCTCTCACTGAGGCTCTTACAGCTATACAGTGCAACACCACCCGTCACCAGGCTCTCACTGAGGCTCTTACAGCTATACAGTGCAACACCACCCGTCACCAGGCTCTCACTGAGGCTCTTACAGCAATACATTGCAACACCACCCGTCACCAGGCTCTCACTGAGGCTCTTGCAGCAATACATTGCAACACCACCCGTCACCAGGCTCTCACTGAGGCTCTTACAGCAATACATTGCAACACCACCCGTCACCAGGCTCTCACTGAGGCTCTTACAGCAATACATTGCAACACCACCCGTCACCAGGCTCTCACTGAGACTCTTACAGCAATACATTGCAACACCACCCGTCACCAGGCTCTCACTGAGGCTCTTACAGCTATACAGTGCAACACCACCCGTCACCAGGCTCTCACTGAGGCTCTTACAGCTATACAGTGCAACACCACCCGTCACCAGGCTCTCACTGAGGCTCTTACAGCAATACATTGCAACACCACCCGTCACCAGGCTCTCACTGAGGCTCTTACAGCAATACAGTGCAACACCACCCGTCACCAGGCTCTCACTGAGGCTCTTACAGCAATACATTGCAACACCACCCGTCACCAGGCTCACACTGAGGCTCTTACAGCAATACAGTGCAACACCACCCGTCACCAGGCTCTCACTGAGGCTCTTACAGCAATACATTGCAACACCACCCGTCACCAGGCTCTCACTGAGGCTCTTACAGCAATACAGTGCAACACCACCCGTCACCAGGCTCTCACTGAGGCCCTTACAGCTATACAGTGCAACACCACCCGTCACCAGGCTCTCACTGAGGCTCTTACAGCTATACAGTGCAACACCACCCGTCACCAGGCTCTCACTGAGGCTCTTACAGCAATACATTGCAACACCACCCGTCACCAGGCTCTCACTGAGGCTCTTACAGCAATACAGTGCAACACCACCCGTCACCAGGCTCTCACTGAGGCCCTTACAGCAATACATTGCAACACCACCCGTCACCAGGCTCTCACTGAGGCCCTTACAGCAATACAGTGCAACACCACCCGTCACCAGGCTCTCACTGAGGCTCTTACAGCTATACAGTGCAACACCACCCGTCACCAGGCTCTCACTGAGGCTCTTACAGCTATACAGTGCAACACCACCCGTCACCAGGCTCTCACTGAGGCTCTTACAGCTATACAGTGCAACACCACCCGTCACCAGGCTCTCACTGAGGCTCTTACAGCAATACATTGCAACACCACCCGTCACCAGGCTCTCACTGAGGCTCTAACAGCTATACAGTGCAACACCACCCGTCACCAGGCTCTCACTGAGGCTCTTACAGCTATACAGTGCAACACCACCCGTCACCAGGCTCTCACTGAGGCTCTTGCAGCTATACAGTGCAACACCACCCGTCACCAGGCTCTCACTGAGGCTCTTGCAGCTATACAGTGCAACACCACCCGTCACCAGGCTCTCACTGAGGCTCTTGCAGCTATACAGTGCAACACCACCCGTCACCAGGCTCTCACTGAGGCTCTTGCAGCTATACAGTGCAACACCACCCGTCACCAGGCTCTCACTGAGGCTCTTACAGCAATACATTGCAACACCACCCGTCACCAGGCTCTCACTGAGGCTCTTACAGCAATACATTGCAACACCACCCGTCACCAGGCTCTCACTGAGGCTCTTACAGCTATACAGTGCAACACCACCCGTCACCAGGCTCTCACTGAGGCTCTTACAGCTATACAGTGCAACACCACCCGTCACCAGGCTCTCACTGAGGCTCTTACAGCTATACAGTGCAACACCACCCGTCACCAGGCTCTCACTGAGGCTCTTACAGCTATACAGTGCAACACCACCCGTCACCAGGCTCTCACTGAGGCTCTTACAGCTATACAGTGCAACACCACCCGTCACCAGGCTCTCACTGAGGCTCTTACAGCTATACAGTGCAACACCACCCGTCACCAGGCTCTCACTGAGGCTCTTACAGCAATACAGTGCAACACCACCCGTCACCAGGCTCTCACTGAGGCTCTTACAGCAATACAGTGCAACACCACCCGTCACCAGGCTCTCACTGAGGCTCTTACAGCAATACAGTGCAACACCACCCGTCACCAGGCTCTCACTGAGGCTCTTACAGCTATACAGTGCAACACCACCTGAGGTCACCAGGCTCTCACTGAGGCTCTTACCAGCTATACAGTGCAACACCACCCCCGTCACACAGGCTACTCACACTGAGGCTCTTGCAGCTATACAGTGCAACACCACCCGTCACCAGGCTCTCACTGAGGCTCTTGCAGCTATACAGTGCAACACCACCCGTCACCAGGCTCTCACTGAGGGCTCTTGCAGCTATACAGTGCAACACCAGGCTCTCACTGAGGCTCTTGCAGCTATACAGTGCAACACCAGGCTCTCACTGAGGCTCTTGCAGCTATACAGTGCAACACCACCCGTCACCAGGCTCTCACTGAGGCTCTTACAGCTATACAGTGCAACACCACCCGTCACCAGGCTCTCACTGAGGCTCTTACAGCAATACAGTGCAACACCACCCGTCACCAGGCTCTCACTGAGGCTCTTACAGCAATACAGTGCAACACCACCCGTCACCAGGCTCTCACTGAGGCTCTTACAGCAATACAGTGCAACACCACCCGTCACCAGGCTCTCACTGAGGCTCTTACAGCTATACAGTGCAACACCACCCGTCACCAGGCTCTCACTGAGGCTCTTGCAGCTATACAGTGCAACACCACCCGTCACCAGGCTCTCACTGAGGCTCTTGCAGCTATACAGTGCAACACCACCCGTCACCAGGCTCTCACTGAGGCTCTTGCAGCTATACAGTGCAACACCACCCGTCACCAGGCTCTCACTGAGGCTCTTGCAGCTATACAGTGCAACACCACCCGTCACCAGGCTCTCACTGAGGCTCTTACAGCAATACATTGCAACACCACCCGTCACCAGGCTCTCACTGAGGCTCTTACAGCAATACAGTGCAACACCACCCGTCACCAGGCTCTCACTGAGGCTCTTACAGCAATACAGTGCAACACCACCCGTCACCAGGCTCTCACTGAGGCTCTTACAGCAATACAGTGCAACACCACCCGTCACCAGGCTCTCACTGAGGCTATACTCGTCACCAGGCTCTCACTGAGGCTCTTGCAGCTATACAGTGCAACACCACCCGTCACCAGGCTCTCACTGAGGCTCTTACAGCAATACAGTGCAACACCACCCGTCACCAGGCTCTCACTGAGGCTCTTACAGCAATACAGTGCAACACCACCCGTCACCAGGCTCTCACTGAGGCTCTTACAGCAATACAGTGCAACACCACCCGTCACCAGGCTCTCACTGAGGCTCTTACAGCTATACAGTGCAACACCACCCGTCACCAGGGCAATCTGCAACACCACTGAGGCTCTCACTGAGGCTCTTACAGCAATACAGTGCAACACCACCCGTCACCAGGCTCTCACTGAGGCTCTTGCTATACAGTGCTATACAGTGCAACACCACCACCCGTCACCAGGCTCTCACTGAGGCTCTTGCAGCTATACAGTGCAACACCACCCGTCACCAGGCTCTCACTGAGGCTCTTGCAGCTATACAGTGCAACACCACCCGTCACCAGGCTCTCACTGAGGCTCTTACAGCAATACATTGCAACACCACCCGTCACCAGGCTCTCACTGAGGCTCTTACAGCAATACAGTGCAACACCACCCGTCACCAGGCTCTCACTGAGGCTCTTGCAGCTATACAGTGCAACACCACCCGTCACCAGGCTCTCACTGAGGCTCTTACAGCAATACATTGCAACACCACCCGTCACCAGGCTCTCACTGAGGCTCTTACAGCAATACAGTGCAACACCACCCGTCACCAGGCTCTCACTGAGGCTCTTACAGCAATACAGTGCAACACCACCCGTCACCAGGCTCTCACTGAGGCTCTTACAGCAATACAGTGCAACACCACCCGTCACCAGGCTCTCACTGAGGCTCTTACAGCAATACAGTGCAACACCACCCGTCACCAGGCTCTCACTGAGGCTCTTACAGCAATACAGTGCAACACCACCCGTCACCAGGCTCTCACTGAGGCTCTTACAGCTATACAGTGCAACACCACCCGTCCCCAGATGAATGTGTGGAATATTCTTAATAACCAACTCCGTATTTTATATAACAAAATGTAAAAACAAACAAACAATAAACAGTGCCGTGCTTAGCTCTTCAATAATCATGGGGGGAGGGGGGGCTTTACAACACCAAATGAAATAGAAGAAAATAGTGGAAGGATGACCACTAAGCGGCTACCTATTCATAAATAAAAATGTCTTCGTCAGGGCGCATGATAATTTTGTAGATGGGATATGGGTAAAAATGATCAAAGTTGGGAGCCATTGAGGCACATCACCTGTAGTGCTGACCTAACGTGACTGGACATAGCCCTATATTTGTTGACCTTAAAGTATGAATGACTTGGCCCGCAGTTTACACGGTAGAATATAGAGGAGGCGTAGTGCTTTTTTCTCCATTGGTGGATGGGGGCGACTTTTTATTGAAAGATGTAGATGTTGTAATGACTATGTAATTGACCAGTTGTATAAAGGCTTAAACAACTGAACGATCATATAAATTACTAGTTGTATAAAAGCTGAAATAATGTAACGATTATATAAATTAAAAAAAAATAAAGATCTGTTGTATGAACCTTAATTATTGTAATGACTACACAGATGAACATTAGAATTCAAGCTCGAATGATGTAATAATATAAAGCACTGCCACCAGTCATTTGCATTTATCGTCTTTTTACTAAACATTCTGCCTTCTAAGGTAAGATTTTGCCGCCCGTGTGTTTTGAACCACAATGCGGCCAGACGTATGTAGGCTTTAAAATAAATAACAATGGGTCCTATTAAGGGTTTTTGTTTTTCCTTCTGGTTGCTGTAACAAAAGCATTTGGGTTGGCAGTGATGATGGAGATTTTTATTAGCCAACACAACAATGTCAAGCCACATCAAATAAATTCCAATAGCAATGATAGTTACAGATTCCCGTGATGTCATCAAGTCCGCTCCATCTAAAACCTTCTGTTCCATCTAAACTATACGTCGATTACAATGGACCTCTTCGTACTACATCTACTCTCTAAGACTGTCTTAACCTCACTTCATACTACATCTACTCTCTAAGACTGTCTTAACCTCACTTCGTACTACATCTACTCTCTAAGACTGTCTTAACCTCACTTCGTACTACATCTACTCTCTAAGACTGTCTTAACCTCACTTCATACTACATCTACTCTCTAAGACTGTCTTAACCTCACTTCATACTACATCTACTCTCTAAGACTGTCTTAACCTCACTTCATACTACATCTACTCTCTAAGACTGTCTTAACCTCACTTCATACTACATCTACTCTCAACCTCACTTCATACTTCATCTACTCTCTAAGACTGTCTTAACCTCACTTCGTACTACATCTACTCTCTAAGACTGTCTTAACCTCACTTCATACTACATCTACTCTCTAAGACTGTCTTAACCTCACTTCATACTACATCTACTCTCTAAGACTGTCTTAACCTCACTTCATACTACATCTACTCTCTAAGACTGTCTTAACCTCACTTCATACTACATCTACTCTCTAAGACTTCTTAACCTCACTTCATACTACATCTACTCTCTAAGACTGTCTCAACCTCACTTCATACTACATCTACTCTCTAAGACTGTCTTAACCTCACTTCGTACTACATCTACTCTCTAAGACTGTCTTAACCTCACTTCGTACTACATCTACTCTCTAAGACTGTCTTAACCTCACTTCATACTACATCTACTCTCTAAGACTGTCTTAACCTCACTTCATACTACATCTACTCTCTAAGACTGTCTTAACCTCACTTCATACTACATCTACTCTCTAAGACTGTCTTAACCTCACTTCATACTACATCTACTCTCTAAGACTTCTTAACCTCACTTCATACTACATCTACTCTCTAAGACTGTCTCAACCTCACTTCATACTACATCTACTCTCTAAGACTGTCTTAACCTCACTTCATACTTCATCTACTCTCTAAGACTGTCTCAACCTCACTTCATACTACATCTACTCTCTAAGACTGTCTTAACCTCACTTCATACTTCATCTACTCTCTAAGACTGTCTCAACCTCACTTCATACTACATCTACTCTCTAAGACTGTCTTAACCTCACTTCATACTTCATCTACTCTCTAAGACTGTCTCAACCTCACTTCATACTACATCTACTCTCTAAGACTGTCTTAACCTCACTTCATACTTCATCTACTCTCTAAGACTGTCTCAACCTCACTTCATACTACATCTACTCTCTAAGACTGTCTTAACCTCACTTCATACTTCATCTACTCTCTAAGACTGTCTCAACCTCACTTCATACTACATCTACTCTCTAAGACTGTCTTAACCTCACTTCATACTTCATCTACTCTCTAAGACTGTCTCAACCTCACTTCATACTACATCTACTCTCTAAGACTGTCTTAACCTCACTTCATACTACATCTACTCTCTAAGACTGTCTCAACCTCACTTCATACTACATCTACTCTCTAAGACTGTCTTAACCTCACTTCATACTTCATCTACTCTCTAAGACTGTCTCAACCTCACTTCATACTACATCTACTCTCTAAGACTGTCTCAACCTCACTCCCGCCTAAAGGCTCTCTGTACTAACTGTCCCACAAAGCTTAGCCCCCCCCCCCCACTTAATTGATTGGTAAAAAATACACAGCTTAAGCTCAGCGACCTATCTTATTTATTACAAAGAACGTTTCCAGACCTTTCATTTTGATTCGGAGTCTTTTATTGATCCCCCCCCCCACACACACACACATTGTCACCAAGGGTAAAGAATCTTACATTTTAAGTTAACAAACTTCTCCAATCTTGGCCACTAGAAATTGTAGCCGTCTGACTTTCTTTAGTCAACAAAGATATAACCGTGAGCTTACTTTAAATCCTGTATTCTAGACATACATCGTAGTAGCTTTCTTTAACAGAACCCCGTTCATCCGTTCCCTTTTAAATCAAGTCTGTCCCCCATCCCTCAAGAACAGATGAAGGAAACGGGGAAAACACAACAATATTGGTTGAAATTTAGAAGTTACAACATTGTTGAATAGAATATTGTTTGTGTCTACTGACTGTAGAGGGAAGCATAATACTACTACACAGCCCCGTAGCCAAGGGGGGGGGGCACTGGGGGACCGTGGCCCCCCCCCCGATTAAAAACGAAGAAAGAGAGGGGGAAAAAAAAGTAAAGGTGCCTCCCTGCTTACTTTGACCTGGCTACTACAGTTTATTTATCAAATTTGAATGAATAAAATAAAAAGGAACGAAGTCATATTTGGACAAACATGATAAAGTGTACGAATAGATTAAAAATGAAACAAGTCATTGGACAATTTTATTTATCGACTGATCATTTAAACAGAATTTTTGTTTTATTTTACGATGCCCTTTAATATCAAGTGTAATGTTCCAATGCCAAGACTTTCCGGATAAATAATTGAACAACTGTTCAGCTAGTACTGTCACAAGTCATACTATATAGTCCAATATATGTATTGAATTCTGTGATACATTTTACAACAAATTGGCATTTGATAAATTTGAGTACAGAATCATGGCTGCTATCTTCAAACAAATAATATTGAACGTGTTACTTTTAGAGACAATGCAACCTTCCCCTTGCATCCGCCTATGACCTCGTCACTGAATTTCCGTGTGTAGTAGTACCCTCGTCTGTATCACCAGCGTTCACACACCGAGCCTCTTAGAGCATAGGTCAAAGGTCAACGGAAACCAAAATTATATAGAAATGAAAATCAAATGTCGTTAAAAATGAATGTTTTCCATAATGAATAAAAGATAAAATGAAATTGTATCCGCAAGTGGAATTTTTAAAAGCGAAATGAATAAAATGTTAAAGTAATATAATTAAGGACATAAAATGTCGAATATCGATTAACTGGAACTGTGGCATAACGGTTAAGACATCTGCCACGGTGTGTGTGTGTGTGTTCTTTTATGAGACAATGCATCATTTTATTGCATCCGCCTCTGGCCAGGTCACTTTGTGTATCGTGGTACTACTAGGGGAGAGTAGAGGTCAAAGGTCAATGTGAGAAAAACATTTAGAAATGAACAAAATAGTCGTTGATTAAAAATAAATATTTTTCAAAATAAATAAAAAGATAAATGAGAAAGTAGAGCCGCAAGTAAAATTCTTGAGAGCAAAATGAATATAATGTTAAAGTAATTTAATTAAGGACATACAAGAAAATATCGATTAACTGGAACAGTGGTGTAACGGTTAAGACATCTGCCTCTGAATCAAACGACCTGTAAGCTAAATAAATTAAATTGGAAATTAAACAGTTTTACAGTAGTTCAATGCGATATCAGAAGAAAAAGTGTAGCTATGGTTGCTCCCGCGCGCGCCCTTTTGTCTCGTTCGAGTGAGTGAATCCTCCCCAGTCAACTTTTTGGTGCACTGAGTGCAAGTCGCCCCCTGTGGAGCCGGTAAAGCCCCTACGGCGGGGGGAGCTCCCCGGTGTGCGCTGGCCGGTAAAGCCCCTTCGGCGGGGGAGCAGCCCCGTAGCCAAGGGGGTGGGGCACTGGGGGGGCGTGCCCCGCCCCCCCCCCGCTTAAAAAGAAGAAAAAGAGGAAAAAATAAAGAAAAAGTAACTAAAATGAGAAGGTACCCCCTTGCTAGGTATTGGTGCCTCCCTGCTTACTTTGACCTGGCTACGGGCCTGCGGGGGAGCACTCATGTGTATTTTATGCAAAACTTACATGTTGTAGTAAAAATTGTTTGAACCACTAAATGTTTCAATATTAAAAAAGCAAATTCACTTAGGGAGGTTTTTTTCAAGTTTTGGCAAAGTCAAAGTCATTTTTGCGATTTTTAGGTAAAAGTTCATCGATTACAACCAC
This sequence comes from Bulinus truncatus, assembly GCA_021962125.1. NCBI lineage: Eukaryota > Metazoa > Mollusca > Gastropoda > Planorbidae > Bulinus > Bulinus truncatus. The sequence continues at coordinate 95,136 of JAGDYQ010000387.1, forward strand.
AGGCTAATAGCCTAAATTTGTCATAAACCTAGTGCCCAGCTAGCACCATGGGGAGCCGGTAAAAGCCGACTGGAGCTCCCACTTGGGGGTGAGCAGAAAAAAACAAACAAACACATTTTTAAACTAAATATTTTTATACTTTCTCAAAATTATCCACCTGAGCTTATAAATAAATTTAGAAAATTAAAATGCATATAACCTCACACTTTTCTCCACATAATTTATAGTCTGCTTGTTTCATCATAATCGAAATTTTAAAAAGGCGTACTTGATACGGTTAAATCAAGCGCCAGCCCCGTAGCCAAGGGGGGCACTGGAGGGCCGTGCCCCCCCGCTCAAAAAGAAGAAAAAGTAACTAAAATGAGAAGGTGCCCCCTTGCTGGGTATTGGGGCCCCCTGCTTACTTTGACCTGGCTACGGGCCTGGGTAGGACGTACAATATAAAATACTGAGAATGTAGGTAAGTGCTATCGTTTATTGGTCTTGCATAAGATGGTGGCTTGGACTTAGTCTATAAAAGGACGTCGCTGTCCAGTCTATAATATAGTGTCTATGGTTCAGTGCTTGTAGTCAACAATCAATAACGGCTCAGGCTATGCTGCTATATCTAGTAAACTTCAAATAGACCACTGGACTATTTGTAGCAAAATACAAATAACCATAGCCAAATTAAATTGGTATCGAAATGTGCAAAGGTTTATATCTTTCAGTAACTTCTCTTTTTGAAAAAAAAATAATAGAATAATTTTATTATAAAAACAAAACTGAATGAAACTAAAATAGACTCAATAATAGAGCTACATTAAAAGCAAACTACTGAAGCTATTACTTCAAAACAAACTACAAAATTACGATGGATATAATTATCCATTTATATATATAAATATATATATATATAAACATCTATTTATCTCTATTTATTTATACATATAATTATATAGGTTATAGAAGATAATACTAGCTCTTCATTAGAAAAAAACAATTTTAACTTATTATTGTATCACCATTGGACATAATTTTTACCTGGCAACATTATACACAATATGGCTGCCTTTCAAACAATATGAATAGTTAAGAAAAAAGAAAACACTTAAATAGGAAAAGCTTCTCATGAATAAATATATTTTCCTTGGAAGTAATACGTAGATAAACAAGGTAGGAAATATTAGTTTTTATCATAGAATGCTAGAATGTAATGGTCGCAGTAATTTGAAATTACTTTAGCAGTTACTAAAATAGTAGTACGGACAGGCTACGCTTACGTCAAGACGTAATTCGTATTTTTTTTCCGGCTTACGTCAATAGATATTTCTCCACACCCTAACACTGTCCCTAACCCTAACCTTATCCCTAACCCTAACCCCTAACCCTTTTTGTTTACGCAGTGGCAGCGGTAACATCAAGACGTAATTCGTATTTTTTTTTTCCGGCTTACGTCAATAGATATAATAATAGAAGGCGCTTGACGTAAGCGTAGCCACTTCGATAGTAGTAATACACAATAACAATTGCGGACAGGCTACGCTTACGTCAAGACGTAATTCGTATTTTTTTTTCCGGCTTACGTCAATAGATATTTCTCCACACCCTAACACTGTCCCTAACCCTAACCTTATCCCTAACCCCTAACCCTTTTTGTTTACGCAGTGGCAGCGGTAACATCAAGACGTAATTCGTATTTTTTTTTTCCGGCTTACGTTAATAGATATAATAATAGAAGGCGCTTGACGTAAGCGTAGCCACTTCGTAACAATTGAATAGTCTTTTGGATAGTATTAAATATGTAAAATGTCTTTGCAAATTCTCAGTTGAATTGGAATGGGCGGGTATTTTTTAAAGGTATCTACACACGATTAACACACTTTAAACTAATTATCACTGGTCTGAAATTCCAGTATCTAAGGACCTCATGCCATGAGTCATGGATTCAATCTCTGTTTGAAGTTTCTTTGCAATGCCAATCACCCCGATGATATTCTAATGGAAACCTTATTGTACTCCAGTCAGGATTCCCAGTTTCTCTGCTTGCAGAGTTTTCTGGGGAATTATATTTTCCTAAACAAACCTAAATGACTGCTTAGAAATATCTGTTAGATTAGAAAAAAATGGTTCAAATTGATATATAGTCATTAAAAATCTATACAAAAAGAAAAGTGGATCTTCACAAACTTGAACTACATTGAATTTTATAAGGCAACTTTCTAATGTAGGCGTTTTTTATTTGAGTCTGCTTAAGATATTCAAATTGATCAAAGTGCTAGTCTTACCAAATCTTAGCAATTTATATTTTTAAAAAATTATATTATACAAATGATAAAGCAAACAATATTTTGCCTTAAATGGATTTTTTAATCTGTAGATACTATACAGCCATGGAGGATATGTATATGAGTGAAGCCAAAAAGATGATTGATGACTTTATAGACCTGGCTTTTCATAGACTGGAAACAAGTATGTCAGACAGAGAAAAGTCATTTGAGTCAATTCGACAGTTACATAAATCTCGAGAAAATTCCATTAAGAAAGAAGACACTTATAGTGTTGAAAACATTGATTGGTTAACAATAGCAGAATTCACCCCCCAAAGAGGAGAAGAAAAAATTCGAGAATTCATAACAGTAGGTTATATTTTGTGAATTTGTTTTTGCTTTTATTAAACGTTTTACAGATGGTTTATCAATGAATCACTATCACTAGCATCTCGTCTGGCTGTGCATGCCATGTATCTATGTCAAAGAATCCGTCTCCTTGCTTCCCCTTTCACAGTAGGCCTGTATTAATAATAAAATACTTTGAAGAGGATTTATAATCCGGATGTAAATAATAAACTTGTCCTACACGTGCACATTTTCAATTAACTTTTTTATTTCATTCAGAATAAAGTAATATTACAATTATTGGTGAAACTCTTCAAATTAGTTTGAAACCTTTTATCCAGCTGACAGAGAATAAAAAACAAAAAAATGTTGATGTAATTTTTTTTCCAATGTAACTAACGATCAAGCATTTCAAAGTCGTGATGATGTAGTTTACTTTAAAAAACAACTCAGGTCTTTTTCATTGAAAGTGCTAAGGTTTTGTTTTTATCTTAACAAAATTAGCATATAATTATTTTCTGTGGTCATCTCCCTGCAAGTTAACTTTTGTATTGAATTTAGATAATTAAAATAACTAGATTTAAGCATTTTTTAAAATCTAATTTCAAAGAGTTTTACTTTAGTTACATTAATTATTTTTAATCAAAGGTATTAATTATCCAATTCGCCACTGGCCAGATATTATTTTTTGTTCTCATTTATATGCTCAACTGTTAGAAGAATTACATTTTTTTTTAACAGTTAGTCGGGGATAAATAAAAATTTTTTGTCTTGCTAGCATCTTAGATTTAAAATCAGGAGATCCTAGTGATCCTTTTCATATTTTTTGGTGTCATATATGACTTATAGATGTTGCAGGAAAAGCTTAATGAAAAGCTCTTAATTTTATTTTTTAGGTTAGTTAAAACTTTTTTTTCTTTAACAATTGTTATTATTTATTAACAGACATGGCAGTTTGAAAACTCTTGGCTGTACTGCGTAGACTTTCTTAGTGAAGAAGACCATGAATTTGATAAACGCTACTTCTATAGATTAAAATGGAGCATTCCAACTCGACGCATGCCCATCCCTAGAGCAACGGCCTCTGTTTATTTTACATATGTAGTTTCGAAAATTAGATCACCTGTAAGTGTATTATTAATTTTTTGTTAATTTTCTTTTATTATTTTCGTGGCTTGTTAACGTGTGACATATGGCAGTCAGTTGGCGTGGGGGGTGGGAGGTCCACATACAAAACCAATTTTGTGAGCTTTAGATGATGCACTATTAGGGGACACCTTTCTATTTGGGAAGGCCCAAGCCTTGTATGCCCCATCACAAGGCCCGGTTTGACTCCCTGAATCTGATATCTAACCTTACAAATAAGATTTCAATGTGAATTTTGATATATGCTAATTAAAATTGCTTAATTCTTTTACAGGGATCTCCAGTGGAGGTCTTCTATGTTTTTGAAACAAACAGATTGATTCATAAGTGAGTAAAAAATTTAAATTTATTTGTATAGCCAACATATAAGCTGCTAAGCAAATTACATAATCTAGGTCCTTTAAAGTAGTTTTTATCCAATTCAAAAAAAATCCATAAAATGAAATAATTATATTTCCCGTTTTAAGGTTTAATGGTATTATTATTTTGTAATAATTCAATGTATTATATTTTGTGTTTGTCTTCATAGGCCAGGGTTGTCACGCTTCAGGGAGATGTGGCTCAAAGACATAATTGAGAGTAAGGTGAAGATGATTAACGCTGTGACTTTTTAAGTGTCTGACGTATCTGCTTGCAGCCCATGGTACTTAAACTGTGATATTTTCTACATGATGATTTCATATGCTTTCTTGGGAATGAGATCACAAGAATTAAACAAAAATAATCTACCCTACTCAGAGTAATACTTCTGAAAACTGCCTGGATTATAAAGAAGAATCTATTACTTTAAATAAGACAATCTTGGTTAATATACACTTTTAAACATATACATTTATCAACAAACAATTAACTTATTGCAAACATTTTAAAAGTGCAAGTGATTGATTTGAAACATTTCAGTGGGTTATGATTCCCAAGTATTAATTTTTAATTTTTCTGGACACTAAGAGATTATATATTTGTAGACAAATTTTGATGGTACATGAATTATGTTTTTAGTTTCAAAGATACAAATGCCATGCTATGTGAAGCCATTTTATTCAGAGATAAAGGCTGCAAAGCAGATTTGGTGCATCCCATATATATACATGTACATGTATTAAGATATTGTTATATACAGCAGATATTAAAGAAAAAGTTAAAAAAAAAAGAAATTTTCAGATTTTTTTTATTAATTTTGTCTTCAAGTAAGTTTTTAAAACTTAACAGACATTATAATGGTAAATATGAGGAGATAGTGTTGCAATCATTTTTAAATAACAAAAGAAAAAAACAACTTGTAAAATAAAGTACTCAGTTAAAAAAAACACAGTAACTGTTTAAAAAAAAATCCTAGATGTCAGCCTGGCAAGTTCATTTTAAAAATATGTTTTATCAATAAAGACATCAGTGCAAAGCTTGATTTATACAGTTAGGATGTAACTGTTAAAAACTTTAATATAACCACACTACAGACAAACAAAAATTTTCTTTTAAATATACAAGACTTCTTAAAATTGACAATATTTTTTTTTTTTTTTGAATTTCATCATCTTTCAATTTTTCATAAATTTTAGTGGACTTTACATTGATTTATTAATTTACTGCCCTCACCCATCCACCCACATATACATTATTGTGAGAGTATAATTTATAGGTATCTAACTGAAACATATAGACTTACACTTATAAAAAAATGTCATTTGATATTTTTAAGCTTTGGCCTATAATTGACAAGCTCAATGTATAATAAGCCTATTTTTTTTTAGCTATCTGCAGAACACTTTTGTAAAATATCCTTATTTTCAAACTTGAAATATAATAAACACCAATGGGAAAAACAAACACTGCATAGGCTAAATCTATTTACACTAGGAAAAAAGCAGATTTATTGGCTGCTAAAATTTTGGCCATTGGTTATGTCAATGGTGGCTAAATGTGACTCATTGAGCTCTCAATGAGCTAATTGTTTTGATGCATCACTGGCTAATACTTTTGTGACTACAAGAAAATTGTCAGTCAACTATCAGAAATATTAAACAAACCACTAATGTAGCCTGTGCCATGCTATCAGAAGATAGCGATTAGCTAATCTAAAGCTGTCTATGATATCTTCACTTTTACATGTGTATCTAACTTTATAGTTTTTAACTCTCACATTATTATGTACAACATTGTCAACATGACAAAACCAATCAGGTTTAAAAAATACAGCACAAAAATCTTTATGAATTCTGAATTATCATGGTTGAACATACATGAAAAATTATAGATCATGTATAAAATGAAATCAAGTATAAAGCTACTGACAAATACATGTAATAACACTAACAATTGTGAACATTAAGTAAATTGCATAACTAAAAACCATTTTATAATATATTAATTGATATCATGCTAAATAAAACTAGCTTCAGAATGTCAAATAAAATATGAAATCAATTTCGAACACCAGGCTTAGGAACGATTTGCCATTTTGAAGATTCTAAGATTATATCACTGATTGTCCCTCTATTTCGTTTGACATTATGTCTCCCAGCTGATGAGTTGACTCTTGGACTAGGCTTTGAATCTGCAGTCAATTTGTCCAGATCATGCATTAATCTTGACATTCTTCCACCACGATCAAGTTGTGCCATTTCTTTGCCATCTTTAACTTTAGCAGCAGGCTGTGGCACTGACTGCTTACCATAGTTGTGGAATAAATTTTGCATTTGTATACCACTATCCAGCTTGGCAATGCTTTCTGCTTCTTTTTTTACTCTAGGTACAGTTCTTTCTGCCCTTGGTGCATTCCCATATTTTCCCATAACAGAAGCCATACCAGTACCATTTCCCGTGGCTGCATTATCTAGGGCTTCTGGCTTAATTCTTGGAGCATTTGGGGGTGCATTCGGAAGGGAATTAGGATTGTGAAGCAATAAATTCATCCTTCTTCCTCTGCTGAGTTCACAAGTTTCCTCACCCTCTTGCCTTATTCTTGGGTTAGGACGAGGGGGTGGTTCATTCTTACCATAATTAGAAAATATACTGTCCATTGCTTTTCCTTTATGTGTATCTGCTATGATTTCACTTTCGGCTGTAATTCGAGCCACTGGCTGAGCTTCTGCTGGTGGTGGCAATCCACTGCCACCAAGTAAGTTTCCAATGTGACCTTTGTGAGAGTGCTCATAGTTTTGCCTTGCTTCTTCTGTAGGACAACGTGGTGAAGGGGGCGGTGGAATAAAATGCTTGTGCTTGTCAGAAATAAAAAGATTTATGCAACCCCTGTTTTTTCCAGCATATTCTTCAGCTTCAGGCCTAACCCTAGCAACAGGCTGTGGCTCTAAATAATGTCCAGATTCATCAAACCCAGGGTAGGGATTAGGATTGCTTTGATGCATTTTTCTTCAAGACTTTCTAGTGAACGAAAAAAATATTAAGAATGAATTAGTATTTCAAGCTGGTGACTAGTTTCTCTTACATGCTATTCTAATGTATAACTTATTAATGTAGTATTGACTAAGCGAATCTATGCTTATTTTCATTTAGGAATACATCATATTAATTATTGCCTATGGCATGTCTATTACTATTGATTATTGGATTTATCATATATTGATTATTTAAAAAAAACATGAATATTTATATAGAAATGTTTTTTTAAAAAGAAATCATTGGAAAATATTAAGCAACAATGTTGCCTTAGTGCAGTGAAATATCGTGATTTATAAATATTGTTGCATAGTACCGGCTGATACAGTGAAGTGTGGTAGTCGTAGACGGTCAATTTGTCATGCCATGGAGTTCAAGATGGACATGGAAGACATGGTGGGGATGGTTATAAGTTCCTTAGACTCAGTCTATTATACATTATTTCAAATCTAATTTACTTAAGTTAACTGATAGTCTAAAAATTTTCATAAAACTTTACTCATTCTCCCAAAGCTTTCATCTCACCTTTTCTTAAAGTCCGATTTTTAATGCAAAATGAGTGTATATAATTTTACTTGATTTGTAACTACGGTAAACAATATGAATACAACCTTGTTCAGGAATTCTTTTTTATTTCCGGAAAAAAACATCATTAAAAACGGTTGCCAGATTAACTATTTTTTCCACCAACTTTGGCGGAATTCTAATAGACTGGCTGGATTTTGGCTGCATTGAACATAATAATTTACCCAGCGCAGTAGCAAATAAATAATAGGGACAAACGTGTTGAATATATATTATTAAGAAGACCAACAATTTAAAGGAAACTTGTGGTTTTTAGGTGGGGAATTCTTTTTACGTTTTGACATTATTTTTAAAATTATTTGGCATTGCTGACCTTAAATTAACACACACACACATACTTAGCTAAATAAACATGAAAATGTTGGATTTTTATATGGCGCATTTATGAGGAAGATGATCATTTAGAAAGCCGGTGAGTTCTTGATTTTTTAAGATAATTAATTGTTACATTTTTTTTTTGCATTGAACATTTGTAAACTCTTGCTTAATCATATAAACGACTCTTTAGTTTCTTAGATTCTTGCTGATAAAGAATAAATGTTTTATATAAATTAAGCTACATTCCTCGTTCGCCTATTCTTCATTCGACACCGTTAACTTTGACAATTTTATTTTTATTTATTTGTTAAGGACATTGTTCATTGTCTTTCAATATATCTTGTAAGTATCTTATATTCCCTGATGATCGCCTATTGATTTACTTTAGGAAATTTAGCAGATATGCTTTTTTTTTAAAGAGTCACCATCCAACCCTTTCATTTCTTAGCATTTCTGTATTTATAAAGAGTCGATTGTACTGTATTCTTGAAAAATAGAGTTGACACTGTTGACTTAAAGCGTTCACTTGGCGGATTTTAAAATAGTTAAATACCAAGCAAATTTAATTTAAAGTTTAATTAAACAACCCATGCCATTGTTATATATATATATATATAGTATATAGTCTATTATAGTAGACATGTCATACTTAACATAGGACTATTTGACTTATTTGAATATTTGTAACATTCAGTGGAAATGATGCTTTATTAGTGTTATTACTATAGACTTAATCAGACAAAACAACTGAGGAGTATTAGATATTAGATAAGTATTAGATAAGTTTTTGTTTTTTTGATATGCCATGCATATTTCTTGTGATTGGTACAATTTCAACACTTGCGGTTGCATGATAGAGCTTTTTATATATAGTACCCTACGTGTAACCTAGCTTACCTATCAATATTCTGTAATTTCTGATTCCTAAACTGATTCTTTAGAATCAAATATTTGTGCATTTACTCATTCCTTAATTTTTTTTTTCATTTCTATAAATCTGAATAGGGAATCAATCATGTTGAAAATGAAAGTTAAGATACATGTGGGGAACTTTATAGGAATATAGACATTTTTAGTTTCACGCTTTCCCATAATTCACAATGGAAGAACATGAGAAAAGATACAGCTCATGTAGTTGTATCAATTATTTGAAGTTTCATTTTAAAATAAAATAAAATGTTATTTGGTCAGATGTTTAAATTATTACATATTTGAAGGCCAATTAACGAATTCCTAGTTTTTCTATCTACCTATTAATGATGATTCAAGCAAAATGCTTTTCAATATTTTATAGCTATTTTTTTCCTCAGGATCTCCCTTTCCATTTTACACAAATAAATATTGCTTATTTTATTTGTCAATGGTCAGCATGAAATACATAATTTGTCCTTTTTTTTTAAACATAATTTAACGTTTAGATGTTGACTTTTTGCGCTGTTAAGATCTGAATGAGTCAAAGAGGCTTTTTTTTTTCTGGCCTTAAGTTTACAGTTTACTCTCCACACAGCTAGACAAACTGACAAAGCTGGTGATTCAAATGTTAAACTTGTTTAAAGGCTTTCTCTTTTCTGTGAGTGCAGCCCCCCTGCAGTGGTTCTCAAACTCCTCCCAGCGTTGCTGATAAACAAAAAGAACATTGCCTTTTATTCATAATATAACGATCATAGCTGTTAATATGATTTCCTTGTAGAATTTAACAAAAAGTTCATTCATTGATTTTAGCCAACATTAGGAGAGAATTTGATCACTGTGGAATAATTTGCTTATTCTCATTTTGCCATTGTGTAAGATTTCAAAAATGGGCTGTGCTTTACATACAAGAGGGATATACATTTTTTTTTTACAGCGTTCAGCAACCTGTTGGACCTTTTGAGTTCAATGTTTTTAATCCCACATAGCAATAATTGATGATTTTTATTCACGTGGATCACCAATCTAATATTTTAAAATTATTTTATTTTGCTTCATTCGGTTATTATTGACACAGAACTGTTCTTACATCTTTGGGGTCCGATGTAGAAGTACATTAAGGGCCCTGGTCAACATTACATGTAGGGGGGAGGGGTCCTAAAAAAACGTGTCAATTGCATTGTAATTCTTGGGCCACTGTCAATCTTTGACAACCAAGGTCCCCCCTCGGACCTGCAATGTTGAGTCAAGGGCCCAGCATGTGTCTGACTGTTAAACAACGTAGACCTGTCAGTATGTGAAACTGGTTCATATAATTTACTGTATAAACTAGCTGCCTCATCTTGAGTATTAAGATGGTTCAGACAGTGTGTGCTTGTTAAAAAGAACCAACCTATTACAGTGCTGTGGCAATGGTGTATGTGGGAGGGGGGGCATGGAAGCCAAATATATATATATATATAAATGTGTATTTATATAAATGTGTATATATATAAATGTGTATATATATAAATGTGTATATATATAAATGTGTATATATATAAATGTGTATATATATAAATGTGTATATATGTAAATGTGTATATATGTAAATGTGTATATATGTAAATGTGTATATATGTAAATGTGTATATATGTAAATGTGTATATATGTAAATGTGTATATATATACATGTGTATATATATAATATATAAATTGCTGTAATGCAAAATTTTCCCTCTCAGACATGGTGTAGAGATTCGTTGCTTTAGTCAGAAATATTTTTACAACTATCACATTTGTACCAAACTAAAAGTGTCATGCTTGACTGCTTAAGCAAACAAAAAAATTACCACCCGAAGTGTCTGTTTTCAGTCAGACGTGAATGAACACTTGCATACGTTTAACCTCCCCCTCCCCCGACAGATAAGACAGCCGTCAGTGACAGTGACGGGGTAGAGATTCACACATGTCAATAGGTCGCATATTCAATAATTTTTTTTCTTCAATTGAGCCTTATAAGATGTCCCCGTATTTCGCTCTTATCTTTTGAAAGTTAGAAAAAAAACAACCCCAACGTAAAGTTTATTGAAACTTTTAAACTGATTTATAGTGATGTTGTAGGCGGTAGGATCTATAAATAGACATCTTTTGACAATCATGGACATTTATGTTGGACACAGTCCTTTCCCATCTGCCTAAAATTAGAAGGAAAAAAAAACGGGGGGAAAATTCGATGTTGTGATACTTGGTTGATTATTGGTGATCTGGAAAACACAACCATGAGAGAATCTATTAATTGTTATTCGTAATAATGAACCAAATCCAGGGGGGTGGGCAAACTACGGCCCGTGTGACGGCCATGTCCAACCCATGTGACGGTTAGTCAAGCCGGCCCGCCCTCTGCTCTTCTCTTTCACACCAGTGACGTGTTTACATCTAGGCTAATCATCGGTGGCGAAGTGGCCATCAAGTCAACTTGCCCAATGGCTAGTAGCGGACCCCCCCCCCCCCATTATAGATTTTGTTTGTTAGTTGATAAAATCAGATTATAGCGTCACAGTCTTAGCTTGCTGGCGGCTGATCTTTTCCAGACACTGTCCTCCACTGCTAAGTGTAATTATTTTATCGTCATGTATTCTTCTGTTTAAAAAAAAATATGTATGGACACATTGTGGCCCGCGGTTCATAAAATTTGCCCAACCTGTGTGGAAAAAAATGAAGGTGTTAAGGTTACGTCGGACCGGTCTGTGCGCGCACGCACACACGCACGTAATGCAAACACTGTTGAGGTGCTGTCAGTTCCTTGAAGTGTGGACGTAACGTTTCCTTTTTTTGTGCGTGTGTGTGTGTATGTGTGCGCGCCAGCGACTTGGGTGTGCGGTGCGTCATAGTGGCGTGTGTGCAATTCGCAGCATGTCAGACGGCCAAGATTAAAGGGGGAAGGGGGAGAAGACAAAAGCTTCAGAAGGTGGGATTAAAAAAAAAACAATAAAAAAACCAAACAACCAGCCAGAATCCTAATGGTCCATCCACGGCGAGGGTTTACTTTGGAGGCTGGTCGTCTGCTTTACAGTTTTTTTTTTTTGCTCTATTTAAATACCGGCAGTGAGTGAAATGAAAACATCCTAGTGTTAGGTGTTTTAGTGGTGGTTGATCATAACACCTTGAGTAAATGGTGTCATCAATGTTAGGGGATGTAGTCTCCCCCCCCCCCCAACAAACCTGTGTTGAAGGCTGACAGTCGATTTTTTTTAACAGTTCAATGTGTTTACTGAGGTATTTAAAAACAAACAAAAAATAAGTCTTGCATTGTGCAGCCCGTCACTATTGCTATACTCTTACTAACTAGCTGTACCCTGCAAAACCTTTGCGTAGAGTGCCGTAGAGTTATATCCCCTTAGGCTTGATCGGTAGGCTAGGTTTTTTTTTGGTTTCGGGCAGATCCGATTTTTTCCTGATTGTATTTTAAACTGGAATACTGTTGTGTTAATTCTTTACTTTCGATTTAACGCAGAGCCACAATCGCTTTTATGTATATTATTCTTTATTTATAATTGATTACCGGTAGTGAACAAAAAAAAATTAAATACACAATCGATTCCCTCACACACCCACTTTTACTTGATGCCCCCTCTCACAGAGCCATCCATTATTAGTCAGAAGATTCCAGAGGCATTTACGGGGCCCTGGGCACAGGATTCCACAGATATTTAAGGGCCCCCTCTTGGATTGATATTTCATATGCACCAGTACTTGAAGTGGGCCCTGGCCTGTCAGTTTTCCCCCGGGCCAGCAACTCGTGGTGGCGAGCTGATGGGCGCGAGCCGTTGCTCACGTTCACCGTGTTAACGTGTTGTGTGGACAGGCCAGCAGAACTCGAACCAGTGTAAGGGAATATTGGACGTAACCTGTGTGCATCATTTCTAGAACAGGGTCACCTCGCTTTGTACACATGAGCACGTTATGATGTACAAAATACAACTTAAAAGAAAAACAAAACTTTTAGTAAAATGTACTTAAATACTTATCTCCACGGGCCCAGTTTTTGTAAAGTCTGATTGTGGCTCTTTCCGGGGGGGGGGGGGAGCGAACCTATTCAACCCCGACGGCCGCGCTGAGCGGTCTGATCTGGTTAGGACGTCCACCAGACTGATTGTTATCGATGTATTTATGAAGAAATATAGATTTTCCTCTTTCACGGGCGCTCGGCGGCTGTATGGCCCAAGGCTGTGCATCCCTTCCCTTAACGGTGAGTTTTGAGAAATCCAATTCTATACGGAGTCCCACTAGAAATGACCGTCGTCCTATGTATTCTGCCCGGTCGATGACCGACAGCGGCTACTTACATACTGATTGCGACTTGCAAGTGTTCTGTTCTTCATGGTCTTACGGCCACTTCAACACTCTTTCTTTGACGAAAGTGTGGTCATTTTTTGTATGAATGGGTTTTCTTTCACCGGTCACCAGCGGTTATTTTTTGTTTTATCCCGATATCCATTATTCTGGTCATGTGTCTATTCTTAGTACATCCAGCCACAGCTAAGTTAATAAAAGTATTTTTAAAAATAAATATTATTTTTTTTCCCGCCATGTCTGTCTGTGTATAAAGGTGGCTGACACACCGCATTGTTTTCCTGCCCTTTTTTTATAGAACACGATGGGGGTAAGCCATGTAGGATACGGGTTAACAGTGATGTTGTTGTACCTTGGAATGTGCGCGATTGTCAATAATACACGCACGTGTGCTGTATTTTACATACTTGTCGTTGTATTAGTTTTTTGTTTTGAATGAAAATAAAATGTTCCTCTACCTCATTATCATTCAACTGATCAGGGCCACCGTAGGAAGGGGGTGCGGGCCAACACATGTCGGGACACCTGCCTTTAAGGTCCCGTCTGGTACAGTAATCTAGAATACAATAAACTCAGCCATCGGGTGGGGGTGTGTGATCAGAGGGGCTCCGTTGTTGGAGATTGTCCAGGGGGCTCCGTTGTTGGAGATTGTCTAGGGGGCCCCGTTGTTGGAGATTGTCCAGGGGGCTCCGTTGTTGGAGATTGGCAGGGGGCCCGTTGTTGGAGATTGTCCAGGGGGCTACGTTGTTGGAGATTGTCCAGGGGGCTCCGTTGTTGGAGATTGTCCAGGGGGCTCCGTTGTTGGAGATTGTCAGGGGGCCCGTTGTTAGAGATTGGCAGGGGGCTTCGTTGTTGGAGATTGTCAGGGGGCCCATTGTCGGAGATTGTCAGGGGGCTACGTTGGTGGAGATTGTCGGGGGGCCACGTTGTTGGAGATTGGCAGGGGGCCCACTGTTGGAGATTGTCGGGGGGGGGGCGTAAGACGATTCACGAAGGTAGTGATGAAAGGAAATACACGTACCTTTTCCCTGATTGTTTACACCAACTGCTGCTGTCTGAAGTAACTCAAGCGTGATCACCTGAGCTAAGATACTGTGTTTGTGTGGTTCGTCCACCATCCCTTAACAATAATATTTATCAATCACCCTTAACCAAAGTATGGGTTGGTCGAGCATTAGAACGTAGATTTCAATAGGCCGTGGTGTTGAGTTCAGACCCCCATCGTTTTGTTGGACGATCGATGATCTTCTCTCCCCCCCCCTCCAGAAATATATATTGTAGAGCTGATTGGTGAACGGGCATTAGTTAAGCGTGGTTATAGTGGTGAGAACTGGGGAGCTGGGTAACCTATAGCTGGGATACTTCTGACCGCAGCCTTCTAGATACACACGTGTATAAATAAAAGATCAATACGACCCACTAGCTGACCCCCACCCAGCCGTGTGACTCTTCACCTCAATGCTGTTAAAATATTTTTTTTGGTAAGCTGCCTAGGCCTTGGCGTAAACAAAACGTTGCAGCTGATATTTTGATGGGAGGAGATTCGCGGCATTCCAAAATAAATTGAATGAAATGTTGTATGTGTGTGTTTGAATGAAATGTTGTATCTGTGTGTTTGAATGAAATGTTGTATGCGTGTGGTTGAATGAAATGTTGTATGTGTGTGCGTTTTGTTTTGAGCCGGCCTTTCATTAACGGTTGGTCATCTCATGAATATGTTGTAAGTGAACAGAGCAGGTCTTCCTGGGACGACGTCATATAGTTTTAGACCAGCCGGACCAGGAACTGATCTCCCAAACGTTCGATTCTTGTCTTATTGATTTCTGTATCATTTTGTATTTGTACATTTTGCCCGAAATGGCTTTCTGATGTCGTCGAGATGAAAAGTAGCTCACGCACAAAAATGTATTTTACAAAAGGACAAATTTTTTTTTTACATTTGTTGAATGCTCTGTCTTAGCTTTGGCCAGTTCGGTTAAAAAAACTTCGCAATATGAGTTATATAAACGTGGAGATAATATCATAGAACTATCTGGCTGTAAATATATCAGTTATAAACGTGGTGATAATATCATAGAACTATCTGGCTGTAAATATATCAGTTATAAACGTGGAGATAATAGCACAGTACTATATGGCTGTAAATGTATCAGTTTTAAACGTGGAGATAATAGCACATTACTATATGGCTGTAAATGTATCAGTTATAAACGTGGAGATAATAGCACATTACTATATGGCTGTAAATATATCAGTTATAAACGTGGAGATAATATCATAGAACTATATGGCTGTAAATATATCAGTTATAAACGTGGAGATAATATCATAGAACTATATGGCTGTAAATATATCAGTTATAAACGTGGAGATAATATCATAGAACTATATGGCTGTAAATATATCAGTTATAAACGTGGAGATACTATCATAGAACTATATGGCTGTAAACATAAAGAGATATAAACCACAATGGCGTCATGCAGGTGGGTGTACAGTTCATAATCAATAGTTCCGTCGTGTATACTCACCAGCACATACTGATCAGACATTATAGCCTCACACAAAGCGATCTATGTGACAGTCAGCAGTTTATTTTTCAATCTTGTTTTCAGCCATCTTTTTTTTTTATTGGTCATCTCTGTTGTAATGTGGGAAGTGATCCGCTATATTTAGCCTTAGGGCAGGGATTTCCTGACCTATTTTTTTTTTAACACAGATGGGTGAACCCGTTTTATTTTCGTTTTGGAGGTAAAGATAAATTTGGGGAGACTGTTCCGGGCCTTAGGCAAAAGCTACAAGAGGCGGTATGCGATTCTTAGAAATGGTACATAAGTGGGTCCTATGACAAGAAAAAAATGTTTCAAACCGCCCCGAAACTTGAGTGCCTAATAAGCTTTAAATGTTAGGCTCCTCTGCCCCCCACCCACATCCCCACAATTTCAACCCTGGATTCCTTTCCAGGGGGAGGAGGGGGGTCACTTAAGCAGTGGGGGGGGGGACTCAGGCAGCCGCCCTCTCCTTGAGAACAGTTCCCCTAGTGGGATGGCGAGCACGATAACATGTCTCGTGATTATTCAAATGATTTGCCCCTGTGTGCTCCACGTGACATCTGAATGTTCAGTATCCGACAGTCTGCTGGGAGTAGCCGCATGAATATCTGATTAGCGCGCATCTCTTTTATTTCAGAATCTTGAGCTAGTGTTGTAGCGCGCGCGTGAAATACTAAGGCCTTTGACCTGTTTTGTTTTTTTCTCCCGCGTCTCTCCTTTTCCCCATCAAGATTTTATTGTTGTTTTTTTTTTTTGTTTGTTTACCTAAAGCTCCACTTCACGTGTGTTTGTTTACTCGATTGTCAAGCACGCTGATCGAATACCACAACATCATCTCAAACAAACGCCCCGCCACCACCCCCTTTTCACAGCCCCAAATTTCCTGTTTTAACGAACACGCACGCACCCACACACAAATGTCCGGGACCTTTCTTGTCTTCCAACTGTAGCAGACTTGCACAACGCGACTTGGACAACAAAAGCGAGGGGAAATGGAGGGGGGAGGGGTCGCAGATGGATGCGATTGAACAACAACTGGACCGACCAACTGGCCAGTTGGTGAATCGGCCAGCTGTGTTGGTTGACGGTGGGGGTGGCATTATTTTGGAGTGGAGGGGTGAGGGATTCTCCTGGGAGGGGGAGGGGGTGTGGGTCAGCCTCTAGGTGAAATGGATTTCCCTTCTGTCGGGCTGAATGGAGACGGCGGAAGTCATCCCGGGGAAGGGGAAGACGGGATGAACCCGTGCGCTCGTCATACGAGAAATTCTTTTCTGATCGAATAGTTTGTTTTCTGTTTTATTACTATCAGCGAGTGACTGGAATTCTTGTATTTCTGCCGGAACTTACAGAGAGGGGAGGTGACATGTCTATTTCAGTTATACCCACACACGCATTCACACCTGTCATAGCGTGTAGGCCTGTACATTGTTTTGCGCAGTGTCTGTGTATGTGTACTGTTTGCATGTGGTGTGTTGAAGACTATTGACTTAGCATTTTTCTGCCGGTTCGTTTTCCTTTTTTTTTAATCCCGGTAAAAGATCAAAGTTCACTTCTTATCTCAGTACTCACCAGGGCTCGTATATCCATGTCTTCTGTTAACAAATGCCGCCGAGCATCAGGTTTTATAGAATAAATACACACGTTGTGTGGTTCTTTGTTCATATCATTTGGGTCTCTAGATGGTCAGTCTTTTCATCAGAAAAGGCTCTGACCACTGTCTGTTAGTACTGATAGTATAAATCATCTCAATAAATATATCCCCCCCTCTCGCGTGTGTGCAAAACACAAGAATATAGTGCTTACTCTGATATGTTGGTGCACGAATTATTTTTTCATCTTGTATTGTATCTTACGTCGATTGCGTTTCGTTTGAATAGACCA
Source organism: Bulinus truncatus (assembly GCA_021962125.1). Taxonomy (NCBI): domain Eukaryota; kingdom Metazoa; phylum Mollusca; class Gastropoda; family Planorbidae; genus Bulinus; species Bulinus truncatus. Next base: position 112,853 of record JAGDYQ010000387.1, read on the forward strand.
TTTTATTTCACTTATCGCCCCTGTCAAGCCCCCCACCCCTCCCTGCTCGTTGTATTCGCTCTATAAATAGACAGCTCGTCAGCGGGTAATTCCGTTAAAGATGTTAATTATCGACCCATTAAATGGGCGTTACTAACATGGCCACCGCTAACATTAACCGAAGCTTGCCAGGTTTATCCAATTAACTTCCTATACCCGTTCCAGAATGCCACATTGTAAGAAACCAGATGCCTGTCTGCTGAAAGCAGAAGTAACCGTATTTACAATATGAAATGTTATTTATTGCGATAATATAAAAAAAAACGAAAAATACCCCAAAAAAACCGGCCATTTTGTACAAATTATGTTAAAGATCATCAAGTAGAGACTCTGTTATATGCCGAGCCATCATTTTATGTAACACTATATTTATAACTTAGAACCTTGGATCATAGGGTCGCGTTTTTGTGTGTGTTAATTTTACAACAGTTAAATAAAGAAAAACCAAAATCCGCTGACACAAAATATGCTTTGAGGTGGTGAGTTTGTTTTAGCTGAAGATGTAACAATTATCTGGCCCCCAAACGCCGGCTTAAAAAAAATCTTTATACACATGACACGGCCTGAAATGGAATTAAAAACGATAACTTTGGGAATGTCCTCTTAGAGACAGATACATGCCACCCAAACAGGCATTGTGTTCAATTATTAAAAAAATCAACAACAAAACGAAGTAAACGATACTACCCCCATATGTGCGGTCTGCTATCTTAATTACTCCACCCTCCCCCTTTCCAATCCATCATAAATTCCACGTGAAACAAGACTGTGTAGGTCGCTGTGTGTGATCATGCGTGTCATTGTGCGAATGTGTAATTAATTAGGTCAAGATGGCCGCCACCCCATTGTCTTTGATGCGCACCGTTAGAGCTGTGACACGGTAAGCTTGTGTCTTCGTCGCAAGATTGTTTGTAGCAAAGCCGATACTGTTGTCATCTGCTGCCTCATTCAGGGCTTCCAATCTGGATGTTTGTTTTATCCATATCTAGATATGTTGCACAAATCTAGACATAATACTAAAAAAAACAATAGAACTGATACCTTTAACTGTCACTTAGTCGACTTAGTCTTAGATAAACAAAAATGATAAAAAAATATATATTTAGTATAATCTTGGATTAAAAGTTTTTTTTTTTTTTACAAGAATCATCTGTGTTACCGAATATATTGTTACACCATACAAATCTAAGCAAGGATAAGACATTGTTTAATTTTCTTGTGTTTTACACACACACACACACACACACACACAGAGAGAAGGGGGGATATATTTATTGAGATTTATACTATCAGTATTAACAGACAGTGGTCAGAGCCTTTTCTAATGAATAGACTGACCATCTAGACACGCAAATGAATAAGGACCACACATGTGACGTGTATTTTGTCTATAAAACCTGATGCTCGGCGGCATTTGTTAACAGAAGACATGGATATACGAGCCCTATTGAGTACTGAGGCAGAAGTGAACTTTGATCATATTGTTTAATTTTCCCAATGTGTGATTCGTATTGTTTAATTTTCCCAATGTGTGATTCGTATTGTTTAATTTTCCCAATGTGTGATTCGTGGCACAAATTCTTGGACTATCAGTTAAAATTGTCCCTCCTTTCGATAGATGATACGTAGATTTGATTTAATGATACTTTAATGACGTTCACTTTTATTTCTGACAATTTTTTTTTTTTTTTTTTTTATATTTTAGCCTACATTTCCTCTTTATTCTTGCAGGTCACAGAAATTTTCAAACTTTGTTTCACATAAATCACACTTAAAAGGGCAAACATGAATGAATTTAGCTCACCCTGCACAGACGAGCCGCTAGTCGCCAATCCTCGTGTTCACGTTGAAGGTCGTGAGTACTATGAGCGTAACTACAAATCCTCAGACTGGTTTGGTCATGACAACAGCGTGACCTCAGACCCAAAGCCGGAAGCACGGCTGCGCACTGAAGCTGCCCGGGAAAATGCCATAAAGAATCGTGGCTCCATGGACGAAAATTTGCAAGGTTATGCCAACCCTCCCTTAGTGAGGAACATACACCCTCGAGGTGTCAAGGGGGATGCAAAGGATATCGCTGAAGGTAACAAGGGTGATGGAATGAAAAACCTTATAGAGAATTATGGTAATTTGGAAGTATCACCAAGACCTATTCCAAAAGTGAGTAGCTTATTTAACATATCTTAAGATATTAATATTCTTTGGGTTGGGTTTGTTTTTTTGGTTTGATCTTAGAATTTAAGGCTTTGTATTTTCACAGCATAAATAAACACATTTCTTTTAGAATGAAGCTTTCTTTTGTGAGGTTAAAATGCATTTCTCCACTGTATCAGGGCTTGAATGACTTGGTGGCACTTTTTTTGTGAGGCTGTTCTTCCTGCTGAAGCCTGATCTGCAAAATCAAGTTTATGGGTTCAAACCCAGGGAGTCCAGTCATCAACTTTGTCTTCCTTGGTGGTTCCATAGCTATTGCACACTCGGCTACTGTGAGGATGAAAAGTGCGCCACAAAAAGACCATCCCATTGGTGGTTCCATAGCCATTGCACACTCGGCTACTGTGAGGATGAAAAGTGCTCCACATAAAGACCACCCCATTAGTGGTTTATAGGATCAGGAGACAAATATCTCATCCTTCCATGGACTAAATAATATCAGTGGGTGGGGGACCCATTGGTGGGTTACAAACTAATTTGATGTGGCTTGCAACCATTTTTTAATAATGACTTTATCGAAAATAGTTCAGCGCATAATTTCAACACATTTAGTGAGAACCATTGCACCTCTAAATGTCAGTTCAATGAATGATCTGGTTCAGTTCAATAAATGATCTGGTTCAGTTCAATGAGTGATCTGGTTCCTGCAAGCTGTTTGAATTTAAGTTTTTTTATCTTTTTCTTTCTTTATCAAGAAATGGGTTGTCAATACTGAAGTTATTATTATGGGTCTAGGATTGATAAGATAGGAAAAACCCAGCTCGGTACTTTTTATGTAAACCTAATTATCACCACCTGCTATAAAATCTCTGAAAATGTTCAGCAGTGGTCCTGCTGCTTCCTTAATTTTCATATCATTTGAATAATTTTGCTTAAGCTAAAATATTTCCAGTATAAAATTATTTAATTTTAATATAATTTAACTCATAAATCACAGACTTTTTCTCCATTACTCTTTTGAAAAGATTTGCAGTGTGTTCGTTTTCTAATTATCCAGATTAAAAAATAATGTTAGTTACAGTCTGTGTTGACCAAACCACTGCACTGTGTATCTGACCCAGCATTAATATTTCATTGCCCATCTGCAGTTGATGTAGAAATTGTATGATTTAAAAACTTCAGTGTGTGTTTGATATTTTCCTTTTTTTTTTAGTAAATAAATTTTATTTTACTAAGGTGAAAGGCTCAGACGCAGAAGAATATCTTCAGCGACAGCATGGATCCACAAAAGTCTTGTTGAATCACTTCAGCACAGATCCTGTTCCCTCTTCAGAACTACCACCAAAACCACGACTGGGGATTGGAGCTGATGAGGTTAGTGCCAGAGAGCAGAACTAATATCTTTGATCTTGTGTGTTTGCTCTTGGAAAGAAATTTTATGTCATAACTGGACGTTTAATTAATCAAATTCTCATTGCTCTTTTCACCCATGGCATGTGCCTGTAGATTAAGGTAGTTAAAACTTAATGTCTAAGTCCAGAGTATTTGTATATTTCAAGTGGGGTCATGCATGAGCTTTTTGAGACACATTTAGGTTTTTTATATGGTAAAAATACTAAATTAGCCACACCATAGACAGTGTATCAAGAGCTAAAGGGGGACAAAAAGTAGAATAATTCAACTGATTATCATGCAAAAGTTTATTTCTTATTGTTTATTTTTATCTTTGTGCTAGAATAATAATCTTTTTTATGGCTTAACTATTTTTGAAAACTGGAAATATAAAAAAATTATTTTTTTTATAGCATTTAATTGAATTTGACTGGAATAGTGTAATGAAGTGTTTTAACCCCGACTAGCCTAACTCACTGTATAGCTCTAAATGCTTCATATAGTAAAGTTCCTTTAGTCCTTGTGGGCCCATGTGGAAGATGGAATGTTTATGTAGCCACTGTCTAAAGAGGGTCTATGTGGCTTAGGGTAGTGCTTAGGAACCACTAAAAATTAAAATCTTGATTTCTTTAGGTCTTACCCCTTTAAATTGTTCCTTTGGATGTAGAAACATCTAGAAAAAAAATTGGTGCTGATATCTTAATATTTAGAGGTAGCTCAATGAACCCAAAGTTTAGGTAGGCCACGTTCAACAAATAAACAGATCACGCTTTTGGAAATTTTGGCTTTTTTAATCAAAGATAGTTTCTCAAACACAACATTAAACAGTAGAATGAATTAATATTATACAGTGTTATACACACAACAACAGTGCAGTACACTATGTATTTTCATCACGGTCCAATACTCCTAAACTTTGAAGCCATTGAGCTACCAGTAAACATGAACTGAATACCTTAATATTTTATTTTAAGAGTTTCTATATATAAACGAAGAAAAATAGGGGGTAAGAGCAGAGATTTTTGAAAGTTTGGTTCTAAGCACCACCCTAATGTGGCTAGCAAAATGTCCAAAAGCTTCATATATTTATGCAAAAAGCCAGACCAGCCTAAGCCGAGATGTGGGTAAGGCTAGTTTTGATTAAAACTCTTCAATTAATAGTTTGAGGACATCATAGTCTGCAGAATTAAACAAAATATCCACTTACTGCATTTCTAAATTGGCTATTATTAGTTTTCTTGACTTTGATTTGGTGAATGATTTACACATTTTTCTTCAACTCAAGATATGAATGTTGCAGTTACCATATCTTTTTTTTTTTTATTGTATCTACAGATAGCTGATAGGCACAAAGGGGAGAGAATGGGTCCCCTGATGAGGTTAGAGGGCACCAAAACTCCAAGGGAGCCAAAAGTTGGTCGCCTTCATCAACAGTCACAAAATGGGTATGTTCTGTCTTCTCACTGTTAGTTTATTTATTTATAAAGGCAGAAAAAATGAATTCTCATCACTGTTAAATAATTTAGGTACTTGATATGAAAACAGCTAAAATTTAGCTTCATTCAAAATGACTTAAACTTAATTTTCTACATGAAGATAAGCCTAATAAGCTTTTTGGTTAATATTGCACAAATAGAATTCTAGATAAACAACCCTCCTACTTTTTTCGCAGTTTATATTTCACATATTTGATACAATGATATTCAAATTTTCACAGTTTATATTTCACATATTTGATACAATGATATTTCAGTTTTCACAGTTTATATTACACATATTTGATACAATGATATTTAAATTTTCACAGTTTATATTTCACATATTTGATACAATGATATTCAAATTTTCATTTAGTGGATGGGACGAGATTCCTCCACAGCACAGAATGCGTCCAGAAGGTGAGACCATTGCCCAGAAGAACAGCGCTGACTCTATCAGCAACATCATGCAGACCAACCACGAGCTCCCCCAGAAGAAGACCCCCACCAAAGTTCTGCAGCATTTGAGTGAATCTCCATCCGGGTTAGTCAGTCAGTATAATGCCCTTGATAGCCCTCTGTTTAGTAGAATATAAGTAGTTATAAGCATGGACCAGGGGTGCTAGATGAAGCTCATAATTAATTTTTGTGTTTTATTGGTGTGTCATTATGTGAAATCACAGGAAAAAGCACTAATACATTTTGCATCATTCAGCTGAGCATCACTAATCTCTGCCTGATAAAATGTAAAAGGAGTTATCAGATGTCAGAATATATTCTTTACCTGTTTTTTTTTTTTAACTAATAATTAATCTACTGTCAGAAACAATGATATGTCAGGTACATTTAGTTTTGCACACCTTAATAATTACATGAAACATATACCTGTAAGGACTAAAATTTATCAGTCTTACTTTCTCTAAGAGTTTTTACCAAAAGCTGTGCCCAGGCACAAGGTTTGCATTGTGTGTTAAGAATTTAGATTCCTAATAGATGTGATGGTAGACTTAATATCAGTTTTACATTCTTGTTTACTTAAAAAATGGGTGTAATTTTTCCATCTATAATTCTATACTCTACTCTTTAAAACTTGGTTCAAAAAATTTTCTTGAATTGATTTTTTATATAATGAAATGAGCGTTGTGCATAAATTCAACAATTTTTTTCTTCTTATTATCACATATTTTTTAATATCTTTTTTTAGGCGTAAAGCACCACAAAACCGTGTACGTCTAGATGGCGTCCGCAATATGGAAAAGGCCAGGAACCAAGAAGAGATGTCTGCAATCATGCACGGTAGCCCCAATCAGCTGCCTCGACCTGACAGTGCCAAGAAACACCTGCCCCACTTGCAAAGATCAGAGCTGTGGTAGTTGTGTCAAAGGAGATTCTGCAACCTCCTTTAGTTCATTTTGAAACTGACGTGAAGTCTTTTTTTTTTATAATTCACAATTATTCTGTTTATTTTGTGTTTATAGTTTTATAAAACCTTAGATCTGATTTATAATGAAGCTAGCATTAGTTATTTAACATTTATAGAAGTTATGAAATAAAATGTTAAATACAATTTTTTTTTTTACTCATAACACAGCTAAAGATAGCTTTATATCTACTTCATTATTCTTTTTGTAAGTTGTCTGGCATCAGATAAAGTAGCCTGTCTTTTAGAGTTTGAGGGTAACTAATAGGCAGTGTATTGTACCTGACTTTATTTAATAGCAGTAGTGCGCCTATGGTATGAAGTGTGAATGGATAACAAAGGTTGTGTGCGATCTCTGTCAGGACACTTAAAATACCAAATATGTTTGTGGGCTAAACAATTTTTTAATGGTTTACATGTTGTTTTAAAAGTTAACTCTATTTCTTACGATGTTATCTGTTACATTACATTGACATTAATTATTTTAATATTTATTAGAAGAAAAAATATGGCTTGTTCAAATTTGAAAAAATGAATTTGTTTTTACTTTTTTCAGGCTATTAGATAGATTCAGGTTCATATGTATAAATGCTTATTTAGTACACACTGGTACTGTATAAGGATTTTGGAAACATACTCATTTATTAGCTAGAAATTTTAGATCATCAAAACTTAAAGATGTAACGGTCTATTATTACTTTTTACATTGTGAGGGGGTATGCCCCTTAAAGTAAACCACTTATACATACCTATTATAAATTCTTTAGTAGCAAATTAGTATGCCACTTATTGATGCAGACACATTCCTCTGAATACATGCCAAAGATGTTACATTGTGAACTTTTTTTGTTTTCAACTTTTTTAAACTTGGTTGCTTTAGAATATCTCAGAATGTTGGTAAATGAATGCTCTTCTACCCCCACCTGACCATATTATCACTTGCAGTTTATAGAGATAGGCTCTGTGTGAAAAGTAAAAATTATAAAGAGTATTGATAACATCTGTCTTTAATGTTACTGAGTTAATTTTCATGAGTTCATTCTCTTCTCAGTTTAGCAAGGTTTGAATGTAAAATTTATTTCTATATTATGAAGTATATTTACATAAGTGTGAATTGTTTTGACGGCTATATTGATGTGCTGCAGGGCTCATGTGATTATTACTGCTGATACCCTCCATTACTGGTTGCCGATGATTACATATTATCATTATTTTTATATTTTACTAACACTTATTGGTAACCGGTTGTGTATAGTAAGCGATGTAGGGAAACCTTTATTTAAGACCTGTTCCAAGTCTGACCCCATGTTAATACTTAACGTTACATCTGCTTTCTGAAATTTATCTATGCATCAAGACTAAATTGTCTTATTGGCGTGCACTTAATGGGTTAGTGAATTTCTTCATATCACATGTACCTTTTTTTTTCTTTCAGTCGATGCCTCTTTGGGCACATCATTTTTGTGAGTGTATCTGTATATTTTTCAAATAGTTCATTGAATCAAATTTATCTTTAATTTGAATTTGTTCCATAAAAAAAGTTTGGTTGGTTATTGTATAAGATTATTATCAATTGATAGATCTTTTTTTAACAAATGATTTTTATTTTATTCAAGATAGTTGCGTACAAATCTTGATGTTGTGCTAATCAAAATACTTTATTTTCAGGTTTTAATATTTTATAAATAACGTTGTAATTATTTATCAGTAAGGCTCACACTAACCTTACTTGAAGTGAGGCTGTTTTATTTTTGTTGCAGTGTTAACGTTTCTTGCCTTACACTTAAGTTGTATTTTTTATTTATTTATTTATTTGTCACTTGTTGACATCTGTAATCAAAATATTTTTTTAAAGTACTTAGTTGTTGAATATTTAAACATTTGTGTAGATGCTTAATTTTATTTTAAATCTACCTTTTTTAAAACTTAAAATTTACTTGTTTAAAATATAAAAAAAATTTTTTTTACAATAAAAATGGAAGCAAAAATAAATGAAGTCTTAATCTAAAAACCAAAGAAAATTTTTATCTGAAAACTAAATGAAGAAGTTTTTATCTGATTTTGTTTGAAAATTCTATTTTTGAGTATTGATCATATTGTTTTAAAAAGTATTACAGTGATTTTATAATGATAAATACATATCTAAGACTAGAACTTATTTTATCTCCAGAGAAACATGCCCTGATATTGAATTTATTTCTCCATACCCCAATCCTATACAGTACTTACTATAAACATTTCTTTTTTATAAAGCCGTACTTAATGTATAATTGACTCTATTGTTTTGAAAATACAAATCTTCTACTTCATCATTTTAAATGTATGACGTACTATAGACTCAAGACCAGGAGTGGGTTAACAATTCTGTCAACAATGAGCTCTTAAATAATACAGAAGAGCCAGACTAAGAGTGCTTACATCAACTAATATTGATTAATTGTAAATATTATTGATGTGAACAATTGAAGTATCTTGGCCTGTGGGTCAAGGTTTGCTCATCTCTGCTCTAGATGGAATAATACTTTAAATAAGAGCAATGATGGATGTACTAGGGTTCTATAATTACCTGATACACCATTGCCATTAAAAACATTTTTAAACCAAATCCTCCTCTTGTCAAATGTTTTGATCTCTTAATACAAGCTAGAACTTCAATGTTTCTTTGGAGCTGTACACTTAAAAATTTATTACAGAAAAATCTATGTATTCGTTTTTAGCCAAATTTTAAAATGTTGCATTAGAAATGTAATTGTCAACCCATTAGTTTCCGCCCGTTTAAAAATATATTAGACTGTATCAGATTACTAATTTTATTTTATCGTCAATAATCCCATTGTGTAAATGATTATTGATGTTTATTTTTATGGAGATTTTGTTTTATTTAAACCTTTTAAATCAAAAGTCTGCAGCGTTTTGTGTAAGTGCAACCTCTCAATAAATATACTTTGACATTTCTATATAAAAAACTTTTTTTTTTTGTAATCTCATGTTTTTATTAAATCATTTATAATTTGCTAATTAATTTGTGACTCGTTAAGAAGCTCTTGTACAAAGAATTCTTGATTGATTTTAAAGAAAAACAAAATTGACACATCGAATCATTTGTCTTTTATTTTTAATTTTTTTTTAAATGGCGTTTTAGAAAAACCTTTCATAGAAATTAAAGTTTTGATTCTGCTTTGTTATGATTGAAATCAAATTTAATTAAAAGTGTATACTGTTTGTTGCATTTGTTATACAGTTGAAAGGTTTTCTTTATGACCAAACTAATGTTAAGATGACTATTTGACTTTTAAATTTATTTTGATTACTGAATTTTTTTTTATACAATATTTTGTATTTTAGTTGAAATCGGTTTTCAAATCTCTTCTGAAATAAAGATACCTTATTGAAATGATCTTCTTAAACTTTTTTTTCCATAGTTTGGTTCTATATGTAGTGGTTTGCATTTTAGAAGTGTTACTTTAAAACTTTTTTTCACTTAACATTTGTATTTAATTTGTGTGACTTATACCTTAATCGTTGTCTAATTTTAATTCTACAAGAGTTTCAGTTAGTTTCTTTCCCCAAAAAATTCAAAACATTCTTCAGTTTGTCTGGATCTTTTAAATAATAAAACGATCGGGGTAAAAATCAAAGAAATGTTTAATTTGACCTCATTAACTATGACATAGACATTTTAACTTTCAGTGAGGAAAGTTTGTTCTGTAATCTTGATTCAGTAACAATGGGCAGAAATAAAAACTTCTCAGCCAGGAGTGGTACATTCTGTCTGTTCTTAAAAATTCTTGTTAATTTTTTTTGCTTTTTAAATCCATGTTTAAAGTGGGAACCTAGAAAGATAACACATGGGAGAAAATTTACTGGACTATATTATTTTCAACAAAGTGAAAATAAATTTCATTTCTCTGATTAGTCATTAAAAAAAGGAATAACAAATGAAACATTGGATTTTCATAAAGTAATGAAAGTGAACAGATTTCCTTTATATAAGGAAGATACAGTATATAAATTTATAATAAGGGTTGAGGCGCACAATTGACCACTATAGTTAGGCTTGCCAACCCCCCCCCCTAAACCTAAAGTAAAAAAGACAGAACTGTCCCAGTTGGTCCGTGAAAAAATATGGCAACCCTAATAATGAAACACTGGGCAAACCAGTGAGTTGGGGGACAACCCAGTTACAGCCTTCTGTAATGGTAGCTTTGCTTACTGCCCTTGGCCCTGCATCTGTTTGGGACCCTTATTAGGGAGATTCCATTATTACCAAGTTGTAAAAAAAACAGCAACTAAACTTTAGGTCCCTCCTTAGTAAGGCCACCTTCAAACACTTAGACACAATAAAATATAAATGGTTAATTAGCATGAGTCTTTAAAACTCGTGGGCACTTGGACAGGCCCATACTTTAAGAAGGTCCTGTGAATGGCACAGAACATACATATATCTTATCTATGTGGATCTTATTGTGGGACAATATCGGCATACACATGGTGAGTTCGCATTGTTCCCTGGAATATTTAGATATTCGAATATTAATGTAAGTTGTGCCTTTATATACATTCACAATACACTAACTGCGATTACAGTTTAAAGAGGCAGTTCTGGCAATGAAAATGCATATCTATAAAAAATGTATTCATTTAAATGACGTAAAAGTTAATGAATTATAATTTTTTAATAATTCGAAATATTTTTCTCATGAGGTAATAGCAGTCATCAAAACAAAAGCAGAGTTATCTCCATAGTTTTTAATGTATAATTGACAACACAAATGATGTGAATTAACTACGATATTTTTACTAAAATATTTAGCAGATACGGTGTAGTTTTATTAAGGCATCTAGATCTTTGCACCGACAATCAAATGAACCAAACTACCGTGTAAGTTTCTCAATGATATTGTTAATATTATAAACCAAAAATAAAAATAATTTTTGTTAAAAAGTTCGAGTTTCTCACCATCAGCGGACTGGCTAGCAATTAAAGCCTAACCTTGAGTTGTGGATTGATTTAGGCCAACAAATTGTTTGATGTAAATTCTTTATAGGGCTGTGTCTGCCTTGTTGTCTAAATCTAAACCTTATATGCCAATAAGTTGAAAAAAAATCATACTGAAACGTGATCACATGTGCTTTGTATTTGGCAGTAATTTTGATATAAATAAACTATAAAGGTTTAAACTTTACTTATGTTATGAACCCCCAAAAAATTTCTGATCCCTTTCACTAGAATGATTTGTTATGAGTATGCAACAGAGCGATTTCTAGGCATAGATAAATTAGGAGACAAAGGAGCTACAAATTAATGTCAAATTATTATTTAATATGGTAAAACCATGACATGCTAATCATTAAAGAATTAATCTGTTTCTATAACCTCGGCATATAAAGGGATTGTGTGGTTAGCGCAACACCCAGCTGCCTTTACTTCCCCAACTTAAGTCAGGTACCCATTTAAAGCTGGTTGGACTTGTGGGATGACTTTGAAACACATTTCACCTGGAAAAATTCCAATGGTTCTCACAGAGGATTGGACCCAGGTCGACAGTTGAGTATCTACACCACTCGGCCACCTGTCCCACTAGAACTATATTGGTTTATCATGTATTCATTTGGAGACATCTGAGCCCTAACAGTTTTGCTTAAGGCCCCACAGTTTGCCAAGACCCCCGAAATCCTGTCTAATGTCTTTGCCCATGGTCTATGGTGGGAAATTTTAATTCAATGACTAACCAGTAAAAATTGTAGACATAGATAAAATGTTCATCTCCCAGTGATAGTTTGTTTCCTTTATTTCGTTAGACATTTTTTTCCATGGTCATAAGCTTTGTGTTTATATTTTTACAGCTTTGATTTGCTTAGTGGATAATTGAGAAGTGTTGAAGTAGAAATACTTAGCAACAACGATTCTGAATATGGAGCTATTGAAACAACTAGAGCAGGCCAGTTCCTGTGGTCTGAGCAAAGAAGAGTTCTTCAAACTTCTTGAAGCTGAGATGCAGCTCAGAGCTCAGCCCAAGGTGACGTTAAAGATATAGTCAAAATGTCAATGCATTATTTCTCATTTTACGTTAGCTATGAGTTTTTTTTTTTAACCTTTTCTTCAGATGGTATTTACCAGAAAAATTTTATTTTATCAGTCAGTGCAGTTTATATTACTCTAGATTTGTGTTAGAATGAATTGAAATACGGTTTAAATAAAGTAAGATTTATTGAAACACTTATCTTTCAGAATCCTTCAACAGCTGAGTCAACATCAAGAGACACAGCAGCAAGTAAGCAATCATACCTTCCATTAGCAATGTTAAAAAAAGGGGGTTGTGCATTTCCAAAATTAGCATTGCACTTGCGTTTACTAAATTTCTTTCCTTTTATGGCATGATACCAGCCTGTCCATTGACAATGACTGGCTTATTAACTCATAAAACTCTAACATTGATAATCAGCTTCCGATTTCCTAAATAGTTAAAAATAACCTACATAAGATAGCTATCATTGGAAAATTAAGAAAAATCATATTTAACTACACATATATATGAATATATAAAAAACTAAATTTTTGTAGTTTATATCCAAGATATGCAATAATTGAACTTTGATTTAAACGTTTTTTTTTTGCTTGGCTTATATGATGTATTACTGTGTAATATTGAGAATTATTTGGCTCATGAAAGCTTCTTGTTTGATTTTCCAGCTTTTGATCAGGAAAGTACTGAGTTAAAAAGTAATAAAAAGCAGAAGTGCTCAGATAATTCAACAGACTTTCCGAATTTTGATCTTCTGAATGAAAGACTTGTCCAGCATTTCAAATCAGAATTTAAAGAACTCAAATCATGGCTGCAGTCCAGCCTTCAGGAAGAAAAACTCTTTGTGAGAGAACAGCTGGTCCTAGCCCAGGGGGAGATCAATGGTAAATTCTCTAGCCTAGAGCATGATGTAGCCACCATTAAAGACAGCGTGTCATCTCTGCAGTCTCTAAGCAACGAATTGAGTACGCTGAGACAGAAGCTTATGCAGGACCTGTCATCAGCACAGGCTACAGCCAGCACCCAAAGCAAACTGGATGAGGATCTCTTGAATAAACTGACTGACGTTGAGAATCAGCTTAAGGAGATACCTGAGAAATTTGCCTTCATCAAGGACACGGTAAGAGTGTCTTTGAACGAGACCCAGGGCTTGGTGGAGAGCTCCTTAGAAAAAAAATTGTATGAGTCGACCAGGCAGCTCCAGGAGTCGATGAACCACATGAAAAATGAAATTTTCAACGTGACGGAAAAGGAGATGCAGATAGTCAGGGACAGGCTGCAGCCAGCTAACATTTCAGGGCGAAAAAATTACATTTGTGACTTCTACATTCCTCACTTTCGCAGCAGGATTAAATCCAGTGCCACCGTCTACAGTCCCCCGTGGCACATTGACCAGATGCACTCGTGCGTGAAAGGTTTGGTGGAGTTCAATGAGAACGCCGACATATCCGTCTGGCTGGTCCACGGGCGGCACCCTCTGGAAATGGGCCTCGCCGTCCAGCTGTCAGTGAAGCTGGACATCACGGCCACGGTCATGGACATCAGAGGCAATCTGCCCAACCGGTCTGTCGGGCGCACCACGTGGGAGTGCAGTGAGTCCAAGATTAAAGACAACAGCTACTGGGGGGAGCTGATTGGTGTGTTGCCAGGATGGGAACTGATTGGTAAAGGCTACGGCAAGCAAGAAGGCTATGATGATGAATCTCTTCTCATCAGATTTCAAATTCATGTTTAAGAGAAAAAAAAAAAGATGAAATACTTACCATAGGAAGACGCCTAATTCATTGAAAAGTTTATTTCCTTAAAGAGCAGTTTTTTTTTTACATTTGAAATATTTGATCTATTAAGGGGAGTTAATCTCAAAATGCACGTAAAACATTTTCCAGTTCAGTGATGTTCTCTTATGTACATTTTACCATGGCCATTGAAAACCACTTCAGTAAAATGAATTCTGTCGAGAACCATATTGCTCAACTCAGAGGTATTGTGACTCCCAACATATGAGAATGATTCTTATACAAATAGAACAGAAATGAGAGAGATGGTTTTTGTTTTAGGGATTCATCATGACAGACATCTTGTCCAACTGTAAAAGCCGATCTTATGATGCTGAGTACTGCATCATGAGCAATGAAAGTACAAACATTATGTAAGAACATTGAACTCGGAAAGATATTCATAAATATTATTTGTTAAAAAATATAGGACAATTTAGTACAGGTAGCCAATTTATGTTTTGAGACAATTTAGTACAGGTAGCCAATTTATGTTTTGAGACAATTTAGTACAGGTAGCCAATTTATGTTTTGAGACAATTTAGTACAGGTAGCCAATTTATGTTTTGAGAAAATTTAGTACAGGTAGCCAATTTAGGTTTGGAGACAATTCAGTACAGATAGCCAATTTATGTTTTGAGACAATTTAGTACAGGTAGCCAATTTATGTTTTGAGACAATTTAGTACAGGTAGCCAATTTATGTTTTTTCCTTTTTACCAAATGCTCATTGATATAGTAAAACGGTTTGTCAATTTATTTAATTTTTTTTTTTTGTAATTTAAAATTAATTCTTTCATCCTTTAAATCAAATACTGCTTTTGTATCGCTGAAATCAAACATATGACCAGCAGAGTTTGATGTTGTTAGACAGTAGAACAAGACATACTGTAGGATTATTCTTATTTGAAGACAGATCACACATATTGACGAATGGAAAGAGTAATGCAGACTTTTTATTGATGACAGATGGATAGATTTTACTATTGATGAATGGAAAGAGTAAGTGCAGACATTGTATTGATAACAGATGTGTGATAGATTTTACTATTGATGAATGGAAAGAGTAAGTGCAGACATTGTATTGATGACAGATGTGTGATGATTTTACTATTGATGGAAAGAGTAAGTGCAGACTTTGTATTGATGACAGAGATAAATTTTACTATTGATGAATGGAAGGAGTGCAGACTTTGTATTGATGACAGATGTGTGATAGATTTTACTATTGATGAATGGAAAGAGTAAGCGCAGACTTTGTATTCATGACAGATGTGTGATAGATTTTACTGGCCTGGAAATGTTTTTTTTTTAAATTGTTGAATCTAGTTTATTGTCATTTAACATGATCAGGACAGTTGAATGCAATAATCTCTATGTCAGGCATATCAAACTTGGACCTGTCGCAAGGGCCACACAGCAACTTATAACTAAATGCAGGGCTGACAGAGGCTTTATTTTGGGGGGCCCTGGGCTAGGTAAACAAACCCCCCCCCCAGTCCACAAACATACATTTTGACATTGAACTTAAGGCAGTGCCGAACCTAGGGATTTGGGGGCCCGGAAGGGGGGGCTTGGCCACTTTGGGGCCCCCCTGCATTTTGACATTCGACACCATGACAAGAGATAATGTACTTAATATTTAATATAAAAACATTTTTGGTGCCCCCCCCTCAAGCTGGGGCCCGGGGGGACTTTCAAATTTGGACCCCCCACCCTAGGTACACCGCTGATATAAGGTAGAGATTTTTTTAAAGAAAAAGACATCATCCTTAGCATAACCTTTGTCAGTGAGCAAACCAGCGGCGCTTAGAAGCTAAAAAAGTTATTGGCGTTTTAGAAACTGAAAAAAAAAACCATTAAACACATTTATGTGTGTGTGGTTTATGAATCATTTTTTCAGGCCACATGTGTTGATACAAGGGCCACTTGCGGGGTCATCAGTTTGACTTGCCTGTTCTATGCAATATTAATATTTCTCACAAATCTTAGAATTTAACCGTCCAGCAGTGCCTTTACAACATTGTTTTTACAAGATACCTGTATTTTTAATTACATTTCAAGAAGTGAAATGATCATTCTTTTGATAGTATTTTTCAGAATAGCTTTGTAAATACAGGCTAAAATATTTTATTTTTTATCTTGTGGGATGCATAAATGTTATTGCTTACTTAATTTGTTTTACAATATAATGTTCATGCTTGTGCAGCTTTTGAAACGTCAATCAAATACTTGCTTTAACGCCTTGACAGTAATATATACATGTACTTCAAAAAAACAACAACATATAGTAATTTTTTTTTGCCTTTGATATTTGAGGTGGCAGTGTGATAGAGCAGTCAGCTGCTAATCGAAAAGTTTTAAGTTTGAGGCCTGTTGAGGGCATGGACTTTGATGGGGTCAGACAAAGGTCCCTAAGTCCACCCAGCTTAAAAATGGTTACCCAATCTTTGCTGGGGGAAAGTAAAGGCTGCTGGGCATGGTACCAGCCAGACACGATCTGATTCAATAGCCGTGGCTACACAATCAGATGACCTCTACTTCACATGATCGCCTGTATTGACTTTGTAAAGGAAACTTTCCATTTTTTTTTGTTACAAATATATGTAGCTGTAATAGTTTTAGTCTGTCTCGCACTTTATTAGTTTGTTTATATTTCAGATGATTTTTTTACTTTATTGATATATTACAAAATGACTTTTACCCTTGTTAAGCCAAGATATTTAAAATTGTTAAAATTCACATTTCTGCGATACTAATTGAAGCTTCTAAATTTAAATCTAAACAAAAAATTGTATCATTTTAAAGAATTTTATAAGTATTATTACTATTAGTTTATAATGCCATTATTTTTTTTTTCACTTAAAAAAATGACATGACAAAAAGTGACATCTGCATATTTTGAAAATGTTTTACAAAAATATAAAGATTAAAAAAAACATTTTATTGTGTTTTAAAAAAAAAATGATTTTATTTGAAGAGACTCTGCTGTCTAGAGAACATGATGCCCCCTCCCAATGAGGCAAACTTTTGCCCATTATTCAATTACTAGAAAAAAAATTTAGTTAAAATAGCTGATTATGTTAGGGGGGTCTATTCGCTCATGTAATTCCCTGAACAAGTTCCTGATGCCTTGTGAGTTTAGATGCCCTAGCCAATAGATTTATATTAAATAAAGATTGAACAATCATAGAAAATTTAAAATACACCAGGACAGATAAGTCTATTCTGGTCACTTTACGCTGAAAGATTGACAGTCCTTTTTTTTTTAACTAAGGATTTCAGAATTCATACCATTTTAAACTTTGAACCATTTCAGAATTCATACCATTTTAAACTTTGAACCATTTCAGAATTCGTACCATTTTAAACTTTGAACCATTTCAGAATTAGGCACAACAAGGGGGTTGTATAAAAAAAAATGTGTTTGCCGTTGAAAAACGTGCCTGCTGATGACAAAGTCATTTATTTGGTTTATTCTACACAATTTCCACCGACAGATTAAACCAGCCAATAGTTAATCTCCCATTAAGTCCGTGGATTTTAAATTCAATTGCTCACTACTGAATTTTCAAGTTTTAACTGTCCAGAAGTTGTGCTAAAGCGTGAACAGAAAATTTCGAATGAACCTCCTGCTTCTTATTCTGTTCCCGGTTCACCCATTCAGAACTTTTCAATGAACACCAACACCCCCCCCCCCCCCACTCTCTGACAATACATGTCATTAAATACACATCCTGACAATAATTAAAATCACAAAAGTCAAGTGAAGATTGGGGGGCGGGGGAAATAACTCATATGACTGCCGCCACACCCGTGAGTGTAAGGGCGGAGTTTACGGCTATCCTACCTGAAAGTCCCGGGTTCGTTTCTCGCTGAGGGTCCCGGATTATTATCAGGGCCGGGCAAGGTGGATAGTTGAGAGGCAGCAAAAGTGGTTGGTCATTCTTCTGACCACTCAATGATCTCCATGGAGAGGAATTTTTCACTCCCAGGGGGCGTCAGTCCGTCCGTCTATCTATCTATCTATCTATCTATCTATCTATCTATCTATCTATCTATCTATCTATCTATCTATCTATCTATCTATCTATCTATCTATCTATCTATCTATCTATCTATCTATCTATCTATCTATCTATCTATCTATCTATCTATCTATCTATCTATCTATCTATCTATCTATCTATCTATCTATCTATCTATCTATCTATCTATCTATCTATCTATCTATCTATCTATCTATCTATCTATCTATCTATCTGTCTGTCTGTCTGTCTGTCTGTCTGTCTGTCTGTCTGTCTGTCTGTCTGTCTGTCTGTCTGTCTGTCTGTCTGTCTGTCTGTCTGTCTGTCTGTCTGTATACCCATATCTGTCTATCCAGCTATCCGTTCATATCTCTGTCCAATCATCTATATATCCATTCACCTAATTCTGGTGCCAAAGAGTCTCCAATTATCTTTCCTTTTGTAACTTTAGTCTAAGCCGAACAAATAAAACTTCAGTCTTAGACTAGGCCCCTAAATACATTATAATGGCTAGGCAAATGGCATAGTAACATTGGGGGGCCCCAAGGCATAATAACATTTTGGGGCCCCAAGGCATAGTAACATTTTTGGGGGCCCTAAGGTATAGTAAATTTTGGGGGCCCTAAGACATAGTTGGCCCTAGACATAGTAACGTTTGGGGGCCCTGAGACATAACATTTGAGGGAGGAGTCCTAGTATACAGTATACAGTGTGGCGTAGCGAATCCCCCCCACCCCGCAGGTCTGAAGGATTCCTCATTATCCCCCCGCCCCACAGTGGCGTAGCGAGCTTAACTCGCGCCCGGGGCACAATACATTTTAAGCGCCCCCCTATTCAAAAACCATATAAAATTATAAGTAAAACATACCATTTGGCGTCCCTTTGTGAGTAGTGCCCGGGGCATGATGACTTCCCCCCCCTGCCCCCGTCCCCCACTACACCACTGCCGCCCCATCCTAGCCAGTCGGTACACTGTTCCAGCTGATGTGTCCATCTGATCACCAGGCCGTTGCTTACATCTTTCATATCTACTGCTTGGTAGAATTCATTTTTTTTAAAACCAATGAGCCACCAATTACCCCTGTTAAACATCGTGGTTGGACACGGGGGTTAACTCTCCTGAATCTGAGAGGTTCTGAATGAAGAGATGTGAAATTTAAAACGATTGAATAATTTACTTCCTGTTTTAAGACAAACATAATCGTCTTGTTGCTGAAAATATTGTAGCCGGGATAAGTTGAAAGAACTGCTAGGCTAACTTAGTAAAATTTTTTAAAATAATTTTTTGTTAAATTAAAACAAATCTTTGTATCAGTTAATTACTGTATTCTAGGTCGCTGGATCGTGTTTTAAAATGTATTCGCAGCAGTATTCCTTGATTATGTGTGGTTGCGTTATGTTATGACATGTATTTACTGCAATATTCAGTTTAACATGAGTACACAGCAGTATTCCTTGATTATGTGTGGTTGCGTTATGTTATGACATGTATTTACTGCAATATTCAGTTTAACATGAGTACACAGCAGTATTCTTCGACACGTGTTAACAATTTATATCGTGCTTTTTTTCCACAGTTGAAGTCATAACAACCACCATAATGAGTCAATTTTGTTTATATTGTGGAATAAAAAGGTCATGGACTTTCTTCACTAAGTAACCAATGGCATTATCTTGATAAATGTTCGGCCAATAAATTTGAGGTACTTAATTAAAGGTTTGTATCTTTATGCTTTTTATAAACATTTATCGAGATAACGTTATTAGAGCCGATAACGTTATTAGAGCCGATAACGTTATTAGAGCCGATAACGTTATTAGAGCCGATAACGTTATTAAAGCCGATTGTTAACCTGATCTGCATCTAAATAGTTCGAATTCAAGCGAGTCAAGTCATCAAAGTCTATGTCTCCCTTAGCGCCTGCATGACCGTTGGACAATCGCCCATGGTGGGACCTAGAAGGGCCCTATTAAAACCATTTGTTGAGTGCAAGACCAGAACTTGTATAGCTGATTTCTTTTAAGAATTTGCGTAGTTGTAAGTAACACATTTTGGTAAGGTGCATTGAAGGACTGTTGTGTGCCCATATAATCAGGACTGTTATTATTTATTGTGTGCACATATAACAGGGATTTGCGTTGTTATTATTTATTGTGCGCACATATAACAGGGATTTGCGTTGTTATTATTTATTGTGTGCACATATAACAGGGATTTGCGTTGTTATTATTTATTGTGTTGGATCATTCATACTGAATGTTGAATGAACAGCTTGTATCACAGAATACTCCTGAACAACACTTGTGATCATGTTCAAATAATAAGTATCTTATCTTTACTCAAAAATTACAATACTGAAATGTAAATAATATGTATAACTAACTAATCGGAGTATTATTGTATGCTGTATAAAAGTTTTATATCAAACATCATGTTGACTTTTTTATGTGAAAGTTTATGGGTAACAATGGTACGCAGAGAAGCGTATATAATATTACTTCTGGCTTCTTAACAGAAATTATGGACGTTCTTGAATTTGTGTGTGCATACATTTACCAGTTTTGACTTACACTGAATTTTTTGTTTGTTTGACTTTTCAGGTTCAACGTTCAGCAATGGAACCCACCAAGTCTGCTCTCTGTGTTTTCAACGTGATTATCTTGTTAGTAGAGTTTGGTACTTCAGTTGGCAATCATGACGAATGTTCTGAATGCATTCGTCTTCATACATCGCCTGTCAATCGAGGTCAATTCGGTATAAATGAAGAGAGACTTGCCAGCAAGCAGGATGATATATTTTATGTTGGTTGGCACGAACTACTCGCAAACGACAACTCTTCAAATATTAAAATCGTCACATCGCAAAGTGGATGCAAATGTTCAGACATCGTCTGTGACTGTACCAGTCTTCAACTCCACGTGGTGCCAGATGATCTGCCACCATCAATCAAAGTTTTAAATTTATCTATCAATTATATCACCGATCTACCTCAATGTAGTTTCTGTATTTACACTGAATTGCAATCGCTGAATCTGTCTACAAATAAAATGACAAAATTACATGTTGACTCGTTCAGTAAAATGGGTCAACTTATCAGCATCGATTTGTCAAACAACCTTTTACAGTATAATCTTGAAACTTTCCCTCCAGGCGTATTCCAAGATTTGAAATTTCTCAAACATCTAAAGCTGAACAAAAATTCTAACCCGTCCAATTGCAGCGACTGTTTTTACCCAGACAAGGCTTTGGCTGACTTAACAAATGTCACAGACTTGTATCTTGATGGTCTTGAAAATCCGCAACTCGGTCCAGGGTTTAATCAGATGACGTCATTGAGAAAACTGACTTTTGCTGGTGGACTGGAAGGATTTTGTAGCATGGTCACTCTGAAGAATGACACGTTTCAAAATGTCAGCCAAATACAAGCGCTGGCATTGCGGAACTGTAACTTAAACGGAAGTGAAGTGGAGACCGGAGCCCTGCTGCCTTTGAGAGACATGAGAGGGTTGGACATCAGCTACAACCCGCAGTTTGGGATGTACGCGTTCAGGAGAGTGGTCGGTTGCATTAGTTACTACAACGTCACTGTACTGAAAGCGAATTATATCCGATCGATTTACGCTGACCAGCGGGCCATCAACGAGACCATAGTTAAGAGTCTGCCCAGTGCTCTGACACACCTGGAGGCTGCAGGCAACAATTTTTATAGAGCTAAAACTAAAACTTTAAAGATACTCCCTTCGAACCTCACGTATCTTTTCTTGAGAAACAACCAGTTCACATACGGTGTTTACGTAACAAATATTAAATATATGAAAAATCTGGAAACAATCATT
>JAGDYQ010000387.1:142500-390000 GCA_021962125.1 Bulinus truncatus
GGTGCATTCACGAGCTGCAGGCAGGTTTTATTCAAATGTTTAATCCGAGAGTGAATAATTATAATGCTTAATATACTCCTAGCATTACTCGGGGCCTACGGTGAGTGTCGTTGTATGGAAAGCCATAACTATACTCGGGCCTAGGGTGAGTGTCACTGTATGGAAAGCCATAACTATACTCGGGCCTAATGTGAGTGTCGTTGTATGGAAAGCCATAACTATATTCGGGGCTTAGAAGAAATATTTCGTTCATCTTGCAGTTAATTGACACAAATAAATCTCTAAGGTTCTCGGCCCTGGGGACTTCATCATACTTCATATCCCCCCCCCCCCTAGGCCGCTACTGGTCCTGCCAGTTGGACTACGGTGTTGGAGGTCTAGGGATCATTTCCTGATACACCGTTGTTTTTTTTTTTTTTTTCATTTTAAGCAAATCATATTGAACAAAACATTACACATTTCATTTTGAGATAAAACTAAAAAAACTGAAAAAAAAAAAAATCTAGTCAAGTATGCTCCAATTGAACTTAAAAATCAAAATCTAATAATAGAATGAGTCTGTTTGATGTCTAATCATAAAATATGATCTTGTCCGTTTTAAAGCGTTCGTAGCTAAATTTTTTTATCCAGTGACTCGGCATTCTCAATGAGTTATGTGAAGTACATTGTCAATCTTTTACGACACTTGATTTGTCTGTTATGTAATGGAATACCACTTTGAAATGTATTGATGTTGACACACTAAAGAATAAAATTTAAATGGCTACAGTGATTGAATGTCTAGATAAACCTAGCCGTGGCTTCTGTGATTGTGCTAGCACGCTGCTCGATTTTTTAAAAATTTAGCTTCGAAATCGGCTGAAAAGAGCCCCGTTATACATAGATTGTCAAGAGTCCCAGAATTCCTTGCTGCGGCCTTGACCTAGCCCATGCTATTCTTTATTTTTTCATTCCAGATGGCTAACATGGAGACAGTTCACACCGGACGTCAGGTTCTGGTCTTTCTAATCAAGGACAGACTGTCCAGCCATGACCTTACACCTGACCTCTCGTATTACGTCAGTCACAACACATACATAGAATACCCAGACTTGCAAGGACAAGGGGAGAGAAGTCTGAGAGTCTTCTGGGATAAACTGAAGAAAGACCTTGAGAGTTAAGGATCCTGATTAACAACCAAAGAGATATTGAACATACTGGACTAAATGTGTCATGTGTGTTAAATGTATATTCTTTATGACAAAATAAAGCTTATAAAACTCTTTTGAAGAGAAAATACAAGCATTGTGTCTGGGGGAAGGGGGGTTTAATTGATTGATGAACAGTTAGGACTTAATCTCCCGCTCCAGCTTCATGTCAGATTTCAATTTGAGCCGTCTGCTGTCACCTTGTTTCATTTGTCGTTGATACTTAACACATGTGGATTAATTTAATGCACCACGTCATAACCGGAAACAGCGATCAAGTATTACTTGTGTGATATTAACATACGGCTATCATATCGCCTTCCATCCATTCATCAGTCCGTCCGTCAATCCGTCAGTCTGTCTATCTGTCTGTCTGTCTGTATGCCCGTCAGTCATTCCGTCCGTCTATCTGTCCGTCAGTCAGTCTGTGTGTATGTATTTATGTACGTAAATCTGCCTGAATGTCTGACTATCTGCTTGTCTGTCTATCTGTCTGTATTTCTTGCTAAATGTCTGTGTCTATTTTAACTTTTTCTTTTTATTCCTTTGTCAGTCTGTTCATTTACCCGTCTACCTACACAAGATTAACTCTATCTGACCATCTTATAATTGCCTAAGGTAACTCTTAAGATTGATTGGCTGCATCACTTTAAAAGGTCTACCAAACAAATTACAATGAACCAATCCAACTTGAGTAAGACAACAACTCCAGAGATTCTACCAGGCAATAGTATTATCAGTTTCTTTGACGACGTTTTCAGCATATCTGGCCACATCGATTGCAACGCCAACATTTCCACTCTTTTTGGCAACATTCTCTGTTCTATCAGGCAACAATATCAGTTTATTTGGTCACGTTTTCAGCATATCTGGCCACTCTCTCTCTCTCTGGTTTGCTCACATACAGATTACTTTGGCCATTGTAAAGTTTCTTTAAAACAGTCGACACTGACCACCTTCAATCAGACGTAACTGCCCAAAATCAAGCACCTGTCATACGTGTCCACTGTCGGATAGCCGTCAACCAAATTCAGTTAACCCAGGGTCTTATTTGAATTTAACGAACAACACCGGACGATTTGAAGATACACTTTTTTGAAAAAAAAACCTGATTGGCCGGAGCTGACCACGCTTGATGACGTGGTCAAATTTTCTTGTCCACTCGTGTTTGACGACACGAACAGGTTCACCGAGATCAGTTCCTTGAAACTTGATCCGTGAAAGTCCAGATCGACCGCGTGGTACACTTAGAGTGTGGACATGCTGTGGGTGGGTGGGGGGTATTTATTTGACGGTTAACTTGAAATACAACCTCCGGGGTTGTCGGAAACATAATTGGAGTTGATAATTATAGATACAATTACATAGTGAAGTCGATCTGATCAAGATCGTGTGTAATCGATATTTTAATCTAGCATCGAACCTAAACAAATGTACAGAGACTGAAATCAAAATGATTTCGCGGGTTTAAAGATTATTGAGGGGGGGGGGGAGGAGAGAATATTTTGGTGACCTTTCATAGTATTTTGACAAAGGGCCCATTAAATTACTTTGAATTAGGCACCTTAAAGTATCTTTGTCTAAGGCTTTCAAATGGCCCCTTAAATGTACAATTTGCGTGGAGACTACTCCGCTCCCCCCCAATGTACCTTTAAATAGAACACCCCTAAATTGGAAGAACTGCTCTGGCTTAGACAAATCAGGGGAAGTAAACACATCTGTGAATATCTACGTTTCCTCCAATGAAAATTACCGGTAGTTACAAAGTGACTGTCACTTTTTTCATTTCTGTTTGCTAATCAGAGCATCGTTGGATGAACGTACAGTGCACTACCACGTAACAGAGGGCGCATGTGCAAGATAATGCACTCTGTTTAAAATAATAGTATCTTGCATTCCTTTTCTCAATGTCAACACGCAATCGTACATCTAAGTGGAAATAGTTAACAAATGATACTACTTACTAGAATACTGGACCAGGCGATCTTAAAATTCAGCTCTTCGTTACACACTATGAAGATATGTTTTTATTATCACAACCGACGTATCAATACAAAAACTTATCCATTTTGAGCTTTATTGTAATAAGCGATCGCCATTCAACAGGTGTTTTACGGTAAGGCTAGTTTGTGAAACATTAAATTAAAAAAAAAAACACATATCTGGGTTTATTTTTTTCTCTCTGCAGCGGTAACGCGGTCAACACTTTGTGTCAGTGATAGAACTAAATGGGGATATAGCAGGGGGGTGTTGGGGAGGGGTAGTTCATATCTCCCACGTCATAACGGGCTACATACAGACATAGATAACTCACAGTTTGAAAAGACAGATCTAGGCTAACCTGATGTGTTTTTTTATTGGCCTGTCTGTCGTCATGTGTCTGTCAGAGATTTAACTCCAAACTTCAATTCTTGCTTTTTTTTTTTTCTAGTCCAAGATATTCCCTTTTAAAAACAGTAGACTGAATCACTCTCTTTTAGAAACAGTAAAATGAATCACTCTCTTTTAGAAACAGTAAACTGAATCACTCTCTTTTAGAAACAGTAGAACGAATCACTCTCTTTTAGAAACAGTAACATGAATCACTCTCTTTTAGAAACAGTAAAATGAACCACTCTCTTTTAGAAACAGTAAAATGAATCACTCTCTTTTAGAAACAGTAACACGGATCACTCTCTTTTAGAAACAGTAGAACGAATCACTCTCTTTTAGAAACAGTAACGTGAATCACTCTCTTTTAGAAACAGTAAAATGAACCACTCTCTTTTAGAAACAGTAACACGGATCACTCTCTTTTAGAAACAGTAGAACGAATCACTCTCTTTTAGAAACAGTAGAACGAATCACTCTCTTTTAGAAACAGTAGAACGAATCACTCTCTTTTAGAAACAGTAACACGGATCACTGTGCTTTAGTTACTAAGTTAGGGTTGAGGTCGGGGAGGGGCCATTATGTTTTTGAGCTATTTGTGAAAGTGACACCATCAGCTATCAACATATTTCTCTCTACATCCTACACGTGTGTGTGTGAGAAGTCACCGAAAGGATGAAAATGAAATCACTTAGATTTTTTAAAACGCTTATTTATCAGCCCCGTAGCGTGAAAATTCTACAGAAGGGGCCAGAAAAAACGCATGGGGGCCTGGCCCTCTGTCCCCTCCCACGCACGCTACGGGCCTGCCCTTTATTCATTCCGAACATAGCCGATAATGCAATGGGCTTGGAGGCACCACAGTAGATATAGGTCGGTGACTGGACACTCTGAGAGTCGAACCCGTAACCCACAGCATGCAGGTCGGGAGATATATAGGGAACATTAACCTTGACCTGAAAATATTCTCACCGGACATCGACCCCCAGGGGTCACCCAGGTCCTTCACCCATCCCCCCACATGCTAAGTGGATCTCAGGAAAGGGTTAGGTAGTGGTGCAGCCGGGTTATTTCTCACTACGCTTAAAGAGGCCCATCATGCTCAAAGGTGGCCCACGGTGTTCAAATGGGCCCATGATGCTCAAAGGTGGCCCACGGTGTTCAAATGGGCCCATCATGCTCAAAGGTGGCCCACGATGTTCAAATGGGCCCATGATGCTCAAAGGGGCTTACGGTACGCATAAGGGCACACGATGCTTCAAGCTTTTTATAATGATTACAAATTAAAGTATACAGTGTGGTCCACGAATTTGCCCCCCCCCCCCGCAGAACCGAAGGATTCCCCATTATCCACCCCCCCTCCCATCATAGCCCGCTGGTGCACGGCTTCCACTGGTGTGTTATATCTGACCACCTGGCAATTGTCTACATCTTTTGCTTTTACTTCTTGGGAGAATTTTTTTAACCTATGACCTCTCTCTCTCTCTCTGTATCTCTCCCCCCTCTCTCTCTCCCTCTCCCCCCCCCTCTCTCTCTACCTCTCGCTCTCTCTCCACTTCATCCACTGACATGAATGTCATGCGCAGTCAATAACTCCTATATTAATATAGTGTTTAGACACGGGGTTATCTCTCCTGAATCTGATAAAGTTCTGCATGAAGAAATGGAAAAATTAAACGATTGAATAATTTACTTCCTGTTTGAAGACAGGAAACGATCGTCTTGTTGCTGAGAATATTGCAGCCGGATATTTTGAAATAACTGGCTAGTCTAACTTAGTAACAAAAATCTATATATAGTTTTTTTTTGTTCAATTAAAACAAATCTTAATACCAGACAATTCCTATTTTCTAAATGGCTGGATTGTGTTTTAAAATGTATTCACAGCAGTATTCTTTGACTATGTGTGGTAGCATTATGTTTTAACACGTATTAACTGCAATATTCTGTCATTATGACATGAGTACAGAATAATATTCTTTGACATGTATGGACAATTTTTAATGTGCATCTTTTCAAAGTTTAAATTATAAAAACCAACCTATCGCGTCATTTTAGTCTGGACTAACGAGGTCATTGTCCTTATTTCTTCACTAATTACCTATTGGCAGGATCTGGATAAAATGTTTGGGCAATAAAACAGGGCTACTGAGTAGAAGGTATGTTTCTGTATGTTCAGGTCTGTCTTTAATAAACACAAATATAACGGAGAGAACTTTATTTGACCTAACACTGTTGTAGGCCTACGATGCTCATTACATGTTCATAATTCTATTGGTCACAGCAGTGTTTACATCTCTCTTTACATCTCTGTAAGTTTTAAAATGGACTAAACTGTAATTAATATCATTAGATTCACGTTTAAAAAAAAAAAATCAAAAATATATACATAAATACCAACATAGCTATGCAATACTGTTGTCATATTTTCATTATTTAAAATAAAGTTTCATTTTAACAGCAGTGTAGGGAAGAGTGCTGCGGTATGTGTGTCGCACAGGGCACCAAACTAAAAAAGGGCGCCGAACTAAAAAAAAGGGCGGCAATCTAAAAAGGGCGTTTATCTAAAAAAAGGCGTCGAACTAAAAAAAGGGCGCCGAACTAAAAAAAAGGGCGGCAAACTAAAAAAAAGGCGCAGAACTAAAAAAAAAAGGGTGCCGAACTAAAAAAAAGGGCGCCGAACTAACAAAAGGGCGGCTAATTAAAAAAAGGGCGCAGAACTAAAAAAAGTGTGTTGATCTAAAAAAAAGAAGGGCGCCGATCTAAAAAGGGCGCCGAACTAAAAAAGGGCGCCGATCTGAAAAAAAGCGTCGAACTATAAAAAGGGCGGCGAACTAAAAAAAAGGGCGCAGAACTTAAAAAAGTGCGCCGATCTGAAAAAGGACACCGAAAGAGCGTTGTTAAATTTTTTTTTGAGTTTTTCATAATGGTAGGAAGGCGGCAAAAAAAAAAGGGGGAAGGGCGCCACAATGGCTTGCCAAGGCTCTGCATTTTATTGTCTTATAAAATAACAGCAGAAAACAAACACCAACAGACAGTACAACAAGTCCACAACCAATGGATCCATTGACCCACATAACACTTTCCATTTAGTTGTGATCTCGAATGATGTGGTGAGGGTTACGTCTTCAAGCCCCAGCGACTTCTGTCACCCCGTAGTGCCTCCATGGCTCCTGTGTATAGTTTCTACCGAGGTTTATCAAGAAACAAGTACTCGGGTACCGCATTGCATCTGTACTCGAGCGCTACATTACTTCAGTACTCGAGCGCTACATTACTTCAGTACTCGAGCTCTACATTACTTCTGTACTCGAGTACTACATTGCTTATGTACTCGAGTACTACATTGCTCATGTACTCGAGTACTACAATACTTCTGTACCACATGTATTATATTTGAAATCTTATGAAAGGCCCATGTCTTATAAATTAATTGTTTTTAATTTAAAGTTACAGAAAAAAAACCGAAGACGTAAGTAAACAATAGAGGCGTATGTGTGATTTATCTGTACAAAATGCTTTATAGCCACTGAGATGAAACTGAGTAGCACAGCGCTTCTGAAACCATATTTGAATCTTACATTTTAATTATTTAATGTGCTTACCACACAATCCCTTCAAATGCCATGATGAATTCACTTCAACTTCATCTGCCCCGATGGACCATTTGGGCTAAGGGAACTTTACTTTATTCATATAAATGTATCACAGAGTATATGGATAAAGACGAGAGTCTACTTAGAGAAGGGTGTAAAACTGATCTGCATCGTGTAGGCTGAGAGATTCGAATATAAGCGGGTCATGTCAGTCAGTGTCTATGTCTCCCTTAGTGGTCACATGACCGTTGGAAAAATGTGGACTGTGGTGAATATGACAAACCGTCATTTGAGTGGAAGACGAGATGGCATAGCGGATTTCTTTAAGAATAAGTTGACTGGTTGCTAGTGACTAATTTTTGTAACGTGCTATAGAAGGACTATTGTGTACTAATATAACAAGGGCATTTATTGTTATTATGTATTGTGTTGGATCATTCATACTGAATGTTGAAGCTTGTATCACACAGAATACTCCTGATCAACACTTTATGCTGTGATCATGATCAAATAATACAATCTCATCTGTACTCAAATAATACAACACTGAATAGTAAATATTGTGTATAACTAACTACAAATATAACAGGGACTTGTAATTATTTATTGTTTAGATCATTCATAGTGAATGTTGAATGAACACTTCCCCCCCCCTTTCCCCCCGGGGGGGCGGGTTTCCCCCCCTACTCCCACCCCTTCTTTTTTAATATCCACCCCGGCAGGGAATAAAAAAACATTCTCTTTTTCAAAAATTTTTCCCCCCCTTTTTTTTTTTAAAACCAGCCGCTTATATCACAGAATACTCCTGAACAACACTTGTGATCATGTTTACATAATAAACATGCTATCTTTACTCAAAAATTACAATACTGAAATGTAAATAATGTGTTTAACTAATCAGAGTTTTATTGTATGCAGTATGAAAGTTTTATATCAAACATCATGTTGACTTTTTTATGTGAAAGTTTATGGGTAACAATGGTACGCAGATAAGTGTATAAAATATTACTTCTGGCTTCTTAACAGGTATCGCGGACGTTCTTAAATTTGTGTGTGCATACATTTACCAGTTTTGACTTACACTGAATTTTTTGTTTGTTTGACTTTTCAGGTTCAACGTTCAGCAATGGAACCCACCAAGTATGCTCTCTGTGTTTTGAACGTGATTACCTTGTTAGTAGAGTTTGGTGCTTCAGTTGGCAATCATGACGAATGTTCTGAATGCATTCGTCTTCATACATCGCCTGTCAATCTAGGGGATTTCGGTATAAATGAAGAGAGACTTGCCAGCAAGCAGGATGATATATTTGATGTTGGTTGGCATGAGCTTCACGCAAATAGCAACTCTTCAAATATTAAAATCGTCACATCGCAAAGTGGATGCAAATGTTCAGACATCATCTGTGACTGCACCAGTCTTCAACTCCACGCGGTGCCAGATAATCTGCCATCAACAATACAAGTTTTAAATTTATCTAACAATTATATCACCGATCTACCTCAGTGTAGTTTCTGTATTTACACTGAATTGCGATCGCTAAATCTGTCTACAAATAAAATAACAAAACTACATGTTGACTCGTTCATTAAAATGGGTCAACTTATCAGCATTGATTTGTCAAACAACTTTTTACAGTATAATCTTGAAACTTTCCCTCCAGGCGTATTCCAAGATTTAAAATCTCTCAAATATTTAAAGATGAACAAAAATTCGGACCCGTCCAATTGCGACGACTGTTATTACCCAGACAGGGCCTTGGCCGACTTAACAAATGTTACAGACTTGTTTCTCGATGGTCTTGAAAATCCGCAACTCGGTCCAGGGTTTAATCAGATGACGTCGTTGAGAAAACTGACTTTTGCTGGTGGACTGGAAGGATTTTGTAACATGGTGACTTTGAAGAATGACACGTTTCAAAATGTCAGCCAAATACAAGCGCTGGCATTGCGGAACTGTAACTTAAACGGAAGTGAAGTGGAGACCGGAGCTCTGCTGCCTTTGAGAGACATGAGAGGGTTGGACATCAGTTACAACCCGCAGTTTGGGATGTACGCGTTCAGGAAAATGGTCGGTTGCATTAGTTACTACAACGTCACTGTACTGAAAGCGAATTATATCCGATCGATGTACGCTGACCAGCTGGCCATCAATGAGACCATAGTTAAGAGTCTGCCAAGAGCTCTGACACACCTGGAGGCTGCAGGCAACAATTTTTATAGAGCTAAAACTAAGACTTTACAGATACTCCCTTCGAACCTCACGTATCTTTTCCTGAGAAACAACCAGTTCACATACGGTGTTTATATGACAAATATTAAATCTATGAAAAATCTGGAAACAATTATTCTGAGTGGTGGCGAATCTTTAGATGTTTTTCCAGACTCATTGAATCTAAACAAATTTAACAGATATAGAGTCTCAGAAGATAACGCAATCATTCAAGAAAAATATTTTTTTCAATTACCCCCTAAGACATCCCGAATTGATTTAAGTGTATATAGTATAAAATATATTCTGGGGAACATATCTGTCGACCCCAATAATTCTCTAAAATACTTGGATCTTAGCAGAAATTATTTGCCAGTCTTACTTGGACCTATAACTGGACTTCATAGTCTTGAATCATTGAACCTATCCCATAACTCCGTGTATAACATTAGTGATGATTTCTTTATGGATTTTCCTAGCCTGAAAGAGTTGATACTGTCGGAAAACCTGTTAGGCGGCTTTTACTCACGTTCGAAAGGCAAAGTGAAAGTGTTTAGACATTTGAAACAGCTGACTAGGCTGTCCTTATCGACCAACAGCTTTACCAAAGTCCACAGGAACATACTTGAAGGGTTGAACAGCCTGGAAGAGTTGATCATGGACAAGAGCAGCATGTGGCACTTTAACATTTCCATATCTCACATGCCCAACTTGCGACTCCTGAACCTCAGCCACGGTCAGATCAGGGAGCTGCCTGACGATGTTCGGAGCCACATCGATAACTTGACCTCTGACCCGACCAGAGAGGTCACTGTGGACTTGTCCTACAATCCCATCCACTGCGAATGCCAGTACGTGGAGATGATCCAGTGGATGGTCAAGTCCAGGGCGTTTGACCCCAAGTTCCAGAACTACATGTGTCAATACCCGGATGGATCGTACAAAATGATTGATGACTCGTACGAGGAAACTCTTAGTTACTTGAGCCACGCATGCGCAGACAACTATCCAACTTTTCTATTCGTTATCGTTGGAACATTTTTGATGATCTTGACAGTATTGGGCGGAATAATTTATAGGTCAGTATAATTTATTGGTCAGTGTAATTTATTGGTCAGTATAATTTATTTGTCAGTATAATTTATTGGTCAGTGTAATTTACTGGTCAGTGTAATTTACAAGTCAGTACTCTCTATTTATTAGTATGTATTTGTGGATATAAGTATGTGTGTGTTTGTTTGTTTGTATATCTAATTGTTTACAGTTACTATAACCTAAGTCTAGAGTACAAATGAAACTTTAGAATTTAGCGAAACGTGGAATTATTTAGTATCATAGTAAACAAACCATTGCGCATGTCAGTACTTGTACTTCCCAGGTTCAGGTGGGATCTGCGGTACTTCTACTACGCGGCCTACTTAAAGTTCAAGGTCGGTCGCAAGGCTCAGGACAGCAAGACCTATTCCTATGACGTGTTTGTCTCGTACGCTCATCAGGACGAAATGTTTGTGGTGCACCAGTTGACACCAGGTAATTAGATCACACGCCAGTCCATTCATTAATTTCATTCCTAACACTTATCTACCTACCACCTATTACCTACCTACCTACCTACTGTATTACCTACCTACTACCTACCTATTAATTACCTACTAACCTACCCACCTTCTTGCGTACATACAAAATACCTAACAACCTACTTACTACCTACCTACTTACATACATACATAACACCACCCTACACATCCACCTACTACCTGCCTACTACCTAACAACCAATCTCCTACTATCTAATGCCAACCTACGACTACTTACATACCAACCTACGTACTACCTACCTACCTGCCTACTTGCATACATACATAATAATACCTACCTACCTGCTACGTGCATGCCAGCCTGCCTATTTGCATACATACATGATATCTACCCACATACTTACCTACTAACCTTCCTGCCTACTTGCACCTATACATATTACCTACCTATTAACCTACCTGCCTACTTGCACCTATACATATTACCTACCTATTAACCTACCTGCCTACTTGCACCTATACATATTACCTACCTATTAACATACCTGCCTACTTGCACCTATACATATACCTACCTATTAACCTACCTGCCTACTGCCTACTTGGATTCATATATAATACATACCTACCTACTACATATCTACTACCTACATGCATGCATAGATACATTTTAACTACCAGCTTCTATGCGCTCACACATTTCAAACATAACCTTAAAAAATTCAGAGGTAATATTGTTACCTAACTACCTACCTAACTAGTTACCTGTCCACAGATCCTTAATTAATTTCAGCGCCCCCATAACACAAATTTTTGAAACGCTGTAATTAGTAATGCTATGAACCAGAACACAATAGTTACAGCCAGAACATCACTGTAGTAACAATAGCTACAGCCAGAACACCACTGCACCAACAATATCTATAACTAGAACATTACTGCAGCAACAATAGCTAGAACCAGAAATTATATTCGCCCTTTCTCTATCAGGGCTAACGAGGTTTTCCAATGATTCTATTCAGTTCTACCACCTTTACCCACAGCACTGACCCAACGAGGTTTACAGTTATGTCTACACGGGAGGGACTTTGTCGCTGGTAGCTACATCGCTTCTAATATCCTGAATGCGGTCAAGGAAAGCCGGAAAACTCTAGTGGTTCTCACAAAGAATTTCATGGACAGCCAGTGGTGCATTCAAGAGCTGCAGGCAGGTTTTATTCAAATGTTTAATCCGACAGAGAATAAATGGCTACAGTGATTGTTCGAGCGAGTTGATCGACTTTTTAAATATTTTTTTTAGCTTCGAAATCGGTTGAAAAGAGGGCCGGTCAAAAAAAAAAAGGGCCCCTGTTATACATAGATTGTCAAGAGTCCCAGAATTCCTTGCTGCGACCTTTCCTAGCCCATGCTATTTTTTTAAAATTCCAGATGGCTAACATGGAGACAGTTCACACCGGACGCCAGGTTCTGGTCTTTCTAATCAAAGACAGACTGTCCAGCCATGACCTTACACCTGACCTCTCTTATCACGTCAGTAACAACACATACATAGAATACCCAGACTTGCAAGGACAAGGGGAGAGAAGTCTGAGAGTCTTCTGGGATAAACTGAAGAAAGACCTTAAGAGTTAAGGATCCTGATTAACTTAAAATAAATATGTTATGTATGTTATTTATATTATACCCTATGACAAAATAGAACTAATATAACTCTATTTTGACAAATACAAATGTTGTGTGAGACTTTTATTGATTGATAAACTTGTTATGACTTAATCTCACGCCATTGTTGCTCTCTTTCATTTGGTGTTGATACTTAACACATGTGGATTAATTTAATGTACGTCGTAGCAACCGGTAGCAGCTAACAATATTACTAGTGAGGTATTAAAATTTGGCTATCATATCACTATCGATACATCACTACGTCCCTCCTTCACTCTGTCTGTCTGTCTATATGTATGTATGTCTGACTATCTGCTTGTCTGTCTATTCGTATCTCAGGTATGTGTCTTCATTTACATTTTTATTTTATTTCTTGGTCAGTCTGTTCATCCACCCGTCTACCTACAAAGGATCAACTCTATATGACCATGTTATAAATGCCTAAGCAACTCAAAAGACTGATTGGCTGCATCACTTTATAGTGTCTACCAAACAAACTACAATGAACCAATCCAAAATGAGTTAGACTTTAAAAAAAAAACAATGACCCCCAAGAGATGCTATCAGGCAACAGTATTCGTTTAATTTACTACATTTTCATCTTATCTGGCCACATTAATTACAACGTCAACATTCCCACTCTCTCTGGCAACATTCTCTGTTTTATCAGGCAACAGCATCAGTTTATTTGGTCACGTTTTCATTTTATCTGGCCACATTGATTACAACGCCAACATTCCCCCCCTCTCTCTCTCTCTGGCAACATTCACTGTTCTATCAGGCAACAGTATCAGTTTATTTGGCCACGTTTTCATCTTATCTGGCCACGTTGACTACAACGCCAATATTCCCGCTCTCTCTGTCAACATTCACTGTTCTATCAGGCAACAGTTTCAGTTTATTTGGTCACGTTTTCATTTTATCTGGCCACATTGATTACAACGCCAACATTCCCCCCTCTCTCTGGCAACATTCACTGTTCTATCAGGCAGCAGTATCAGTTTATTTGGTCACGTTTTCATCTTATCTGGCCACATTGACTACAACGCCAATATTCCCGCTCTCTCTGGCAACATTCACTATGTTACTATTTGCTAACATAAAACGTTACTTTGGCCATTGTAAAGTTTCTTTAAGACAGTCGACACTGACCATCTTCATTCTGTCGTAACTGCCCAAACTCAAGCACCTGTCACACATGTCCACTGTTGGATAGCCGTCAACCAAATTCAGTTAACCCAGGGTCATATTTGAGCGAGGAGAGATCCACGTGTCGCTGGCATCGCCCCCTTTTTTTGACGCCTTCGATGATGACGTAATAAAAGGTAAAATCAAACGTGTTGTAGCTGACGAAATCTCGGACGAAATAGAGCTCACCGTCCGACTCTATCTCTGTGAGATGGCTGTTTTAGATCTCACAGACCGTTCGAGGAATTCCGGAACTGTTGCTTCTGGACCAATGGTAAATTGAGCTGTTGTATGCCGGTGACTGTAAAATAGCCAATGTTTGGTGAGGTTTCAATTTCGTATTCCATGACGTCATCAAGCTGTCAAATACATTTATGAGAAGATCATTCTGTGCGCTAACTTAAAAATCTCGTCTGCTAGTATTTTAGACGCTTGGTCAGCTAAAAAGACAGCTATTGTGTCCCTTGATGGTGAACGGGTGAACGGTCAATTCCTGACCGCTAGCCTCGGACTTGTAAATACCCCACCCCCCTGCCTTGGGTCATCGAAGCGGAGCCAGGTTAAGGCGAGAAATGAATGGCTGGAGCTGACCACGCTGAAGTGACAAAATGTCTTGTCCACTCGTGTTTGACGTCACGATCAGGTTCACCGAGATCAGATCCTTGAAATCTGATCTGTGAATGTCCAGATTGACCGCGTGGTACACTTTGAGCGAGATCAGGTTGTGGTCACTGCAACTATCAAAAGTACAGTTGACCACCACTGAGTCGGTCAGTGAGTCGGTCAGTCGTTTTAGAATTACATCTGGAGCAGCTCTTACTTTCACATTCTATCTATCTATCTACCTATCTATCTATCTATCTATCTATCTATCTATCTATCTATCTATCTATCTATCTATCTATCTATCTATCTATCTATCTATCTATCTATCTATCTATCTATCTATCTATCTATCTATCTATCTATCTATCTATCTATCTATCTATCTATCTATAAATCTATCTAGCAAATCTTTCTTTCTTTCTGTCTGCCTATCTAAAAGTCTGTCCGCTGTCTTTTTTTGAGTATCTGTCTCACTGTCTGTCTTCATTCGATTTATGTTTCGATTAATCTATTTCTGTTGTCTGCCAACTTGTCATTCTATCGTCAAACGTTCAGTCAATCTTTCAGTCTAAATAAGTACATAGTCAATTATACAGGTTTGGTCTATCTTTTTTTTTAAATGATTACTAAAAAACTACTTTGTAGAATTCAAACTTTAATAAGACTATTAGTAACAAATATTAAGATATCCCAGTACAGACAGCTGTATGGCAACAGCAACAGCCTCTCTGTCAACAGCTTACTCTTGCGCTGTTTGCTCACATAATACTTTCTTGGGCCAGTCTAGGCCTTCTTTAAAACAGTTCACGTTCACCATCTTCCACCCAACGTAACTCCAAAGGCCCAAACACTTGGCGTACGTGTCCTTGGTAGGGTACCCCTGGGCCCAGTTAAAGTAGGTCAGGGGCGTCTCCGAGCGAGGTGATACCCACGTGCCGTTAACGCCCCCTTCATCGACGCCTCCGATGATGACGTAATAAAAGTAAAAATCATCCGTGGCGTTGCTGACGAAATTTCGGACGAAATCCAGCTCACCGTCCGATTCTATCTCCGCCAGGCTTCCGTGGTAGATTTCGCAGAGAGTCTGTGCGATTCCGGTGTTGTCGAACAGGTTGGCCCTGGAGAGGAAATAAACGGAACCGTTGTACTCCTGGGACTGCTCGAATAGCCAGCGTTTGGTCAGATTCAGTTTCGCGTTCCACGACGCCACCACATTGTCGAATAGTTGACGATTAGACCGAATTTCCGCATCGATGCGATCGTTACGTTCTCTCAGCTTAACGATTTCGTCTACTATCGCTTGCGACTGTTGACTGATTCCGGAGACTAGCACATCGTCCGAGACGTTGAACGGATGCCCGGTCAGATCCTGCCCGCTGGCCTCGCACTTGAATGTTTCTTTTGGCAATCTGTCGCGGCCGCGCCAACTTAAGGCAAGAAACGATTGACCAGAGCTGACCACGTTTGATGACGTCGTAAAGTTTAGCTGACCACTCGGGCTTGGCGTCGCAAAAGTGCTCACCGAGGTCAGCTCTTGGAAACCTTGCCCGGGAATCTCCAAGTTTTCCGCGTGGCACATTCTCAGCACGATCAGGCTGTGGTCACTTCCGCTGTCAAAAGTACAGTTGACCACCAGAGAGTCCGTCAGGCCTTTTAAAATAACGCCCGGCGTGGCGGTCAGTTTCACGGTCTGACCTGTAAAACAAAGGAAAAACAAAGCAAAGGAAAAAAAAATTGTATCAAAGAAACTCCACCATAAACCAGCTGGGAACAAAGTTGACTCTCACACGATCAAAGTTAAATCTATGTGGCTAATTACATACACAAAGATTTCCTTTTACGTTTTAGTGGCCCTAGGCAAATGTACTTTTGTGGGCCCTAGACAAAGGTAATTTTGTGGGCACTAGGCAAAGGTACTTTTGTGGGCCCTAGGCAAAGGTACGTTTGTGGGCACTAGGCAAAGGTACTTTTGTGGGCCCTAGGCAAAGGTACGTTTGTGGGCACTAGGCAAAGGTACTTTTGTGGGCCCTAGGCAAAGGTACGTTTGTGGACACTAGGCAAAGGAACTTTTGTAGGCACTAGTCAAAGGTACGTTTGTGGGCACTGGGAAAAGGTACTTTTATGAGCCCTAGACATGGTACTTTTGTAGGCACTAGGCAAAGGTACGTTTGTGGGCACTAGGCAAAGGTACGTTTTTGGGCACTGGGAAAAGGTACTTTTATGAGCCCTAGACATGGTACTTTTGTAGGCACTAGGCAAAGGTACGTTTGTGGGCACTAGGCAAAGGTACGTTTTTGGGCACTAGACAAAGGTACGTTTGTGGGCACTAGGAAAGGTACTTTTGTGAGCCCTAGGCAAAGGTATTTTTGTGGCCCCTAGGCAAATGTACTTTTGTGAGCACTAGACAAAGGTAATTACTAACAGGTGTTAGTACCATCATCAAATACATTGTATGTGGACTTACATATTGCTAAAGGTATGAGTACCATCATCTCATACATCGTATGAAGACTTACCTATTGCTTCCGGTATTAGTAAAATCATCAAATACATCGTATGAAGACTTACCTATTGCTACAGGTGTGAGTACCATATGTAGACTTACCTATTGCTTCTGGTGTTAGTACCATCATCAAATACATCGTACCTATTGCTACAGGTGTGAGTACCATATGTAGACTTACCTATTGCTTCTGGTGTTAGTACCATCATCAAATACATCGTATGAAGACTTACCTATTGCTACAGATGTGAGTACCATATGTAGATTTACCTATTGCTACAGGTGTGATTACCATCATCTGCAGACATAAAGAACCAACGAGTACACGTATAGTCGCCATAACTGAAGTAGTATCCAAAATAAGTAGAACATTCGAGTCAGGAACAAATTGATTCAATCTCTAACCTTAATCTACCCCCCCTCCCCCCAACCCGCCTTCTTTTTCTATTATCTGAGTTGGTTGCTTAGCAACCATGTTACTGTAGACTACAGGCTTTCAAAACAACAAATTGAGACCAATGTTTTTTTTATAAAGTAGTGAGACAGTTTACCCCGGGGGGTTCAAGAACTCAAATCTTTGATTTATTGATTTATTGATTTATTTTATCAGCCCCAGATTAACCAAAAAATGTTTTTTTGTTGACATGCTATCTAGGTCAACACTAGGACCAGTTGCGTAACTAACATTACTGGTGAACTCCCCCCCCCCCCCCACCATCATTTCCTCCGGGCCACAAAATACAAAAAGTGGTGAAACTGCCGCCCCCTTCCCTGTGAAAAAAAGTGCCGCTTATGGCCAACCCCCACCCCCTTCAGCACCACCCCTCTTCAGGGCTCCCCTCCCCTCTAATTACGCGACTAATAGATAATACCCCCCCCCCGCCATCATTTCCTCCGTGTCACAAAATACAAATTGTGTTGGAACTGCCGCCCCTTCACCGTGAAAAAGGGTAATGCCACCTGGGGTGGACCCCCCTCTCCAGGCTCCCCCTCTCCAGGGCCCCCCCTCTCTAATTACGCAACTAAAAGATAATATGAACATTTGCATTGGTGCTCAACTCCCCTGTAACTATTTCAATATCGTAATCCCAACAACCTGTTTTCGTGTATCAGATTTTGCTTGTTAGGGTCAGTGCGTTAACATTTCCGGAAATGACCTCCTTAAAAATGACTTCCGTGGCTTAAAAACAAACAAACAATAACAACAAATAAATAAATATCAAACAGACAATCGATCGATCGATAACAATTTGCAATGATTTTCTTATCATAATTAAATGAACAGAACACTTCGATGAGAGATGTCATTCGATATGACGGGAGTTCTCTTATGTACACAGAGAGTTAAATCTCATGGGCTCTAAGAGACTAAATCTCGGCTCGCCGATAAACCGGGAGAAAGAGAGAGAGATAGAGAGAGAGAGAGAGAGAGAGAGAGAGAGAGAGAGAGAGAGAGAGAGAGAGGGAGGGAGAGGGAGAGAGAGAGAGTGGGTGAGTAAAGGCATTAAGTCTTATAATTAGATAAGAAAATGGAATAAAATTACGACAGGAAATTGACAGGAAATTATAAAAGTAAACAATAGCCCTGGTACATGACTATATACTATTTACCAAATTACTCTATTGTACAAAAAGATCTAATAGCATTCGGGTTATTAATTCTATTTACTTCTTAACGAAAATAAGAACCTTCCAGGGGAGGTACGCACAATCATGTTATTCACAGATGCGAATCGTTCATGACACATTCTCTCCCTTTGAATATCCCGTTTCAACTAGCTCATACACCACCCAAGTGGTAGTGGATGGTTTTGTGGAGAGGGTTGGGGGGGATATGTGGCATTGGACAAATGTAGTTATCCCGTCTTATTTAATGTAAATAAATTTGTTTTTGTAAACTTTTTTAATACAACAAACATCAAACAGCAAAACAGCAAACAACAAACATCAAATAATACTTCTTATAAAAACATGAAAATAAATGGTGTTTGTATTTATGAATGGAAATGAAATAAATCTGTGCTATAGATAAATGAAGTACATTAAATTGAATCCAGACATGTTTGCTGATGTTCCCAAATTGTCAAGTATGTGACATTCACCCATCGCCTACAATGCTGCACACAAATCTCAGCAGACTGCAGTGGACTTTTGCAAAATTCGGAGTTAAAATAAAAGCGACACCGAAATAATGAACACTCCCTCAGCCTATCATTTTATTTTTGTTTTATTTCTGTAAATTGTACACAACATATTGACAATGATAAAATCATCTTTTACTCAACATAATATCAATAATAAAATCACCTTTTACTCAACATAATATCAATAGTAAAATCATCTTTTACTCAACATAATATCAATAATAAAATCATCTTTTACTCAACAAAATATATCAATAATAAAATCAACTTTTACTCAACATAATATCAATAATAAAATCACTTTTACTGAACATAATATCAATAATAAAATCACTTTTACTGAACATAATATCAATAATAAAATCGTCTTTTACTCAAAATAATATCAATAATAAAATCATCTTTTACTCAACATAATATCAATAGTAAAATCATCTTTTACTCAACATAATATCAATAATAAAATCATCTTTTACTCAACATAATATCAATAATAAAATCATCTTTTACTCAACATAATATCAATAATAAAATCATCTTTTACTCAACATAATATCAATAATAAAATCATCTTTTACTCAACATAATATCAATAATAAAATCATCTTTTTACTCAGTACAATAAAATTGTCTTTTAAATTATTAATACATACATTTGATAGTTCTGCATAGTAAAATTTAATTGCTTTTGTTTAAACATTTCAATATTATGAATTGAGGTGTTTAATCTTTGATTCAACCTTTAGTTTACGGGTAATTTCACACCCGCAAGTACACATTCTCCTATACATTCCGATGTTTGAAGATCCCCGGCTGGTAGTTATGCTTTGGGCCTCAAATATCAGTCTGCCTAGGGCCCTGTAAACTCTAGGAACGGCCTAGGGCCCTGTAAACTCTAAGAAGGGCTCTGCCGGTACAGGGATATCATCAAAACAAAACGTTTCTTTATTTTGATATCACATCCTCGTTAAAGTTTTCATAATGCCACGAACTGTACAGTTCAAGAAACCATTCCAGATATAGATCCAGATATAACTCCAGATCTAGCTCCAGATATAACTCCAGATATAACTGGATACAGCTACAGATATAACTCCATATATAACTTCAGATATAACTTAGATTTAGCTCCAGATATAACTGAAGATACAGCTGCAGATATAACTCTAGATATAACTCCAGATATAATTGTCAGTGTTGTACTACTACAGCAGTGTCCACTACTGGGGGCCCAACATCTCATGAGCTGGTGATGTCAGTGTTGTACTACTACAGCAGTGTCCACTACTGGGGGCCCACCATCTCATGAGCTGGTGATGTCAGTGTTGTCCTGCTACAGCAGTGTCCACTACTGGGGGGCCCACCATCTCATGAGCTGGTGATGTCAGTGTTGTCCTGCTACAGCAGTGTCCACTACTGGGGGCCCACCATCTCATGAGCTGGTGATGTCAGTGTTGTACTGCTACAGCAGTGTCCACTACTGGGGGCCCACCATCTCATGAGCTGGTGATGTCAGTGTTGTACTGCTACAGCAGTGTTAACTACTGGGGAGCCCACCATCTCATGAGCTGGTGATGTCAGTGTTGTACTGCTACAGCAGTGTCCACTACTGGGGGGGCCCACCATCTCATGAGCTGGTGATGTCAGTGTTGTACTACTACAGCAGTGTCCACTACTGGGGGGCCCACCATCTCATGAGCTGGTGATGTCAGTGTTGTACTACTACAGCAGTGTCCACTACTGGGGGCCCACCATCTCACGAACTGGTGATGTCAGTGTTGTACTACTACAGCAGTGTCCACTACTGGGGGGCCCACCATCTCATGAGCTGTCGATGTCAGTGTTGACTACTACAGCAGTGTCCACTACTGGGGGCCCACCATCTCATGAGCTGGTGATGTCAGTGTTGTCCTGCTACAGCAGTGTCCACTACTGGGGGCCCAACATCTCATGAGCTGGTGATGTCAGTGTTGTACTGCTACAGCAGTGTCCACTACTGGGGGCCCACCATCTCATGAGCTGGTGATGTCAGTGTTGTACTGCTACAGCAGTGTCCACTACTGGGGGGCCCACCATCTCATGAGCTGGTGATGTCAGTGTTGTACTGCTACAGCAGTGTCCACTACTGGGGAGCCCACCATCTCATGAGCTGGTGATGTCAGTGTTGTACTACTACAGCAGTGTCCACTACTGGGGGCCCACCATCTAATGAGCTGGTGATGTCAGTGTTGTACTGCTACATCAGTGTCCACTACTGGGGGCCCACCATCTCATGAGCTGGTGATGTCAGTGTTGTACTACTACATCAGTGTCCACTACTGGGGGGCCCACCATCTCATGAGCTGGTGATGTCAGTGTTGAACTACTACAGCAGTGTCCACTACTGGGGGCCCACATCTCACGAGCTGGTGATGTCAGTGTTGTACTACTACAGCAGTGTCCACTACTGGGGGCCCACCATCTCACGAGCTGGTGATGTCAGTGTTGTACTACTACAGCAGTGTCCACTACTGGGGGGCCCACCATCTCATGAGCTGTCGATGTCAGTGTTGACTACTACAGCAGTGTCCACTAC
This sequence comes from Bulinus truncatus, assembly GCA_021962125.1. Classification (NCBI taxonomy): domain Eukaryota; kingdom Metazoa; phylum Mollusca; class Gastropoda; family Planorbidae; genus Bulinus; species Bulinus truncatus. The sequence continues at coordinate 164,082 of JAGDYQ010000387.1, forward strand.
TTGGGGCCCACCATCTCATGAGCTGGTGATGTCAGTGTTGACTACTACAGCAGTGTCCACTACTGGGGGCCCACCATCTCATGAGCTGGTGATGTCAGTGTTGTACTACTACAGCAGTGTCCACTACTGGGGCCCACCATCTCATGAGCTGGTGATGTCAGTGTTGTACTACTACAGCAGTGTCCACTACTGGGGGCCCACCATCTCACGAGCTGGTGATGTCAGTGTTGTACTACTACAGCAGTGTCCACTACTGGGGGCCCACCATCTCATGAGCTGGTGATGTCAGTGTTGTACTACTACAGCAGTGTCCACTACTGGGGGGCCCACCATCTCATGAGCTGTCGATGTCAGTGTTGACTACTACAGCAGTGTCCACTACTTGGGGCCCACCATCTCATGAGCTGGTGATGTCAGTGTTGACTACTACAGCAGTGTCCTCTACTGGGGGGCCCACCATCTCATGAGCTGGTGATGTCAGTGTTGTACTACTACGGCAGTGTCCACTACTGGGGGCCCACCATCTCACGAGCTGGTGATGTCAGTGTTGTACTGCTACAGCAGTGTCCACTACTGGGGGGCCCACCATCTCACTAGCTGGTGATGTCCCTGGCCAATTTGTCCCAGAATGCCCTGAAGTCACCGTCCGTAGGCATGTCCAAGTCCAGGGGGTAAGGTATGTAGGTGTTCTGACGTAGGTTATCCAGGACGTCCACTCCCAGGTCTTTGTTGGGGATGGATTCCTTCAGGAGGAAGATCAGAACCTGTCGCCCAGTGTGAACAGACTCCATGTTCGCCATCTATTGAGATAATGACAATGGACAATGAAATTTATGTATACTGGGCTGTAGGTCTTAAAACACTAAATCAGCCATAACGAGACTCCCCCCACCCGACATACTGGTATATTGTGGCCTTTGCGATTTTCACTGAAATGAGACAGTTTATCAGCTTGGGGGGGGCCCATTTACTTGTTGTGCCCCCGGACAGATAGTACGATTAATTTCATAAAGCTGCCAATGAAAAGAATGAAATAAAAAATGGTTAATGAGTGTCATGGATGTTTTGTGTGTTGTGTTTTGTGTGTTGTGCTATGTGTTGTGTGTGTTGTGCTATGTGTTGTGTGTGTTGTGTATGTGTTGTGTGTGTTGTGCTATGTGTTGTGTGTGTTGTGCTATGTGTTGTGTGTGTTGTGTGTTATGCTGTGTGTTGTGTTGTGTGTATTGTGCTGTGTGTTGTATATTATGCTGTGTGTCGTGTGTGTTGTGTGTGTGTTGTGTTGTGTGTTGTGCTTATGTTATGTGTGTTTAGTTTATCACGTGTTGAGTGTGATCGTAATAACTGAGTGGGTTAAAGGTCAGAAGTAGAAGAGGATTGGTCGAGGTGGTCAGATGACCAGAGAGTTGACCATGATGGCGAAAGTAGAAGAAGTATGATGACCGCAGCAGTTGCTCGAGGGATTGTTTAGAAGTGGATATATACTATTGAGCAGTGGATTACTCTGTGTTAAGTGATTGGACAAGTGGATACATATTGTTGAGCAGTGGATTACTCTGTGTTAAGTGATGGGACAAGTGGATACATATTGTTGAGCAGTGGATTACTCTGTGTTAAGTGATGGGACAAGTGGATACATATTGTTGAGCAGTGGATTACTCTGTGTTAAGTGATGGGACAAGTGGATACATATTGTTGAGCAGTGGATTACGTTATGATCAGCTTTTGTCATTCTTTATTATATTATTATTATTATTTGTGTTGTCATAATGAATGGTGTCCGTGATTCTTTTGTTGACTCATTTCGTGAGTGACTGATGCAACATTCAACAGGTCATTCATTGAGGCCGATACTATAAGGTTATGAAGATTTGGTGGCATGTAGTGTAGTGGTTATGATATTTTACTGATATGACAATAAGTAATATTAAATTTGATGCTAACCGGAACACGACAGGACAATTTTACTAGGTGCTCCCAGTTCTCCCTACAAGTCTAGGCCTAGGTGCTCCCAGTTCTCCCTGCAAGTCTCAGGCCTAGGTGCTCCCAGTTTTCCCTACAAGTCTAGGCCTAGGTGCTCCCAGTTCTCCCTACAAGTCTAGGTCTAGGGCCCTAACATACCCAAGAACGGCCCTGAATATAAAATTCAACTTTACGAAATAACAAAATTTAGAAAGCTTTAAATCGCCTACTTTCTCCACCCCCCTCCCCCCACGCCCGTATTAACTAGAACAGCAGGTTTTTTTTTTATTTTCACTTTCAACATTAAAATATTTCACGCTTGAACTTCTTACAAAACATCTTGTTACTCGATTCGGAGAAAACAGGGCTATAAATAGAACAAAGTTACCCCTACGCATCAAGGTTTTCTGTTTCTTCTCTAAGCACACGTCAAGAAAATTGAAGAAAATCTGGTCCAAAATTTAGCACATCATTTCAATAGAGTATCAGATGAAAGCAGTCAGGCCGTGAACTACTTCTTTGAAAATTTTTATTTGTTTAGCATAGAGATTTTTGTTGCAAATTGAGATGTTTGTGTGTGTGTGTATGTGTATGTAGGAGGGGGGTTGGTTGTTCATTGCTTTGATAAGTATGTATATTGCAGTAAATGCCTGCGACAGTAAATGCCTGCGACAGTAAATGCCCGTGACAGTAAATGCCTGCGACAGTAAATGCCTGTGACATTAGCTGCCTGTGACATTAGCTGCGTGTGACAGTAAATGCCTATGACGATGTGCCATACTTTGTTAAAAACGTGTTAGACGTAATAAACTAATTACATTATGTTACCTACTATTCTTTAGCTAGATGTACGCTAATTACCAGCTAATTAATAACTAGACCATGCTACAAATTTTACAATGTAGTTACATTAAAGTGGTACAAACTTGATACAAACGTGTTAGAAACTGGCTACTTGCTAGCTGTTTACTAACTACAAACAAGAAATGAATTAGCTGAGCTAAAACTTGCTACAAACTAGTAACAAACTTGCTACAAACTAGTAACAAACTTGCTACAAACTAATAACAAACTTGCTACAAACTAATAACAAACTTGCTACAAACTAGTAACAAACTTGCTACAAACTAATAACAAACTTGCTACAAACTAATAACAAAATTGCTTCAAACTAATAACAAACTTGATACAAGCTAGTTACAAACCTGCAGTTCATATTTACACCAGCTACTCCTCAACAGGTTCGTGGTCAGCACAACCAACGTCTTGCGGCTCTCCTTGATGGCGGCGATGATGTTGGATGCGATGTACTCTCCGGCCACGAAGTCTCTCCCGTGGACCAGCAGCTTGACCCCTCTGTCACCCAGCTCTGTGGACAGAGAGGTCATCTTGACATAATACAAATGTACTTCTAACGGTTAAATTAAATAACCGATACTCGATTACTTGACTATTGATCGCGGATCATTGGCTTGACCCCCCCTCTGTCACCCAGATCTGTGGGAAGTGGACTGAGAGGTCATCTTGACATAAACAAGACTACTTTACGGTGATGTAGTCAACAGCCAATGAAGAATATTCAAATTAGCATTTAGCCTAAATCAAACCAGGAACATGTCAGTGTGTCTTATGGACCTAATAATAGAATTAATAACCAGGCCTGTCTAGACAATTTACCTGGAGGCGAAGAGAAAGGTTGGCTGGTCAGATGGTGAAGTAAGGGGAGGTCAGAAAGAAAGGGGAGATAACAGGGAAAGAGCAGAGAACGATGTAGTCTTGAGGTTGAATATTTGAAGAAAGGGCAGACAATTCAGTCGCAACCGATCAAATAGTTTGGCAGAGTTAAGCGTCGACGCAAAAGTTAGACAATAAAGTGAAGTTAACTAAGGATTTGACACAGTTTCTCAGTAATTATGTATCTTGTACGATTGAGTGAGATTAGAGCTTTTACCTCTTATAATTAGTACATACATTGCTAATCAAAAATATATGTAAACAAAAATAGCCGTATAAAATATTGAATACTTTAGAGAAAAAAAAATAGAACTTTTTGTTCAATCCAATAACTTACCTTTGGCTAATGTTTGCAGAACAAATATTTCATCATCATTTGAATAGGAGACAAACGCGTCATATGGATAATCATCCAAATCATGAGGAGTGATCTTCCCTTTGAAGCTCAGGTAGGCTGCATAGTATACGTACCTAAGTTTCCACCGGAACCTGTAAGCGATGAGTCCGACTATGATGGACACCAAGATACACGTCCCGGCGATGGTGCTTAGGAAAATGGCGAAATGCGGGTTGCATTCTCTCCGGAGCTGAGCCATAATCTGCTCGTACCTATCCGTCACGTTTATAAACTCGAACAAGACTTGAAATGCGCAGAAATACGGCTGCGTGCTCAATGACTCGTCCAGAGCTTGGCTGACCACCATCCACTCGATGAAGTCCAGGTTGTCGCACGTGCAGGCGATGGGGTTTCCGGACATGTCAATGGTCATGCGCCTGCCGTGGACGTTGAGGATCTTGTCCACCTGCTGCCGTATCTCAGGGGTCAAGGAGATCATGGACGTGTCCGAGAGGTTCAAGACCCTGAGCTGGTTCATGCTGGAGATGTTGAAGCCGAACTGCCAGAGCCTGTTGGTCTGGATGTAAATCTCCTCAATCTCATCCAGCCCGTCGAAGAAACGGGAATGGAAGCTGATATGCTCAATGGAGTTATAGCTGATGTTGAGAATTTTCAAGCTAGTCAGGTCTCGGAATAGAGACACCTCGTTCCCACCCCACAGAGAAACGCCGATGAAGTTTGAGCTGATGTCCAACCGCTCGAGTGAGGGCATGTGCTCAAAGAACTGTTTGCCTATATGGCGTATTCTACAGTTCCGAAGAGAGAGGATTTTGAGTTTGTGGAAGCCCAGCATTGGTCCATTCAGCTCAGGGAAGTTGTTACCGTCGAGGTACAGCTCTGTGAGAATATTGTTTGAATCTATAGCCACTCGATTCAGCACGTAATTCAAATCTGCGTTGTTTATACTCAGTATCGACAGGTTAGCCGGAAAGGGAAGTCTGTCGATATCGATATTTTCCTGAGTATCGATTTCTGTTTCTATTGAATCGTTCTCATCGAATCCAGAACTTATTTCAGAATCGCTGCCCGAGCAAGATTTCTCGCCACGTGGCTTACTACATTTATTTCCCTTGGGAAACATTTGCAGAAATAAATAGGCCTTATCACTTCCGTCAAGAATCAACGTTCTAACTTGACTCATCTCTGAAATGTTTAACAGGTACGGGCCAAAACTGAAATCGTTTTCCCCTAAATCCAAATGTGTCAAATTTGGCGGCAAAGCTTTGAAAATATTACAGTCTAGTGTTTCGAGAGAATTGCCTCGCGCTTCCAAATATTGCAACGAGTCTGGCATCCATTGTGTATCGTTGTACGTAAGTCTCTGGCTAAGAGAGTATTTCGGAACAATGTAGTTGATGTAAAGTTTCTCCAGCCTGGTGCTGCCCAGAAGTCGCGTTAAGTTATTCATCCCTATGTAGATGTTATTTGACAGGTCCAGCGTGGTCAGATTGGAAATGCTGGCAAACGCTTGGTCGCCGATTCTGTTACTAATCATCCTACAAGAGCTAACGTTTAATACTTCCAAATTCGGAAAACATTTTAGGCTGTCATTGTCTAAACTGTTCAAATTACAGAACGTCTCGTTTCCGCTGCTGAAAGATAGAGACCGTAAATTATTCCAACTAAAGTCCACATCACAGAGGGACTTATTACTCAGACCATCTATTTCAAGTTCGACTAAATTGACCAGAAGGACTAAAGATTGTACCGGATATTGGAGCGAATCTTTATCAATTTTTAGGTTGTTCTCGTTGATTTTTAACACCCGAAGAGACGAGGCGAACGGGAGGAACGCATGGACGGGATAGGACATTTGGAGAAAGTTTTTTTGTAGATCAAGATGGACCAAATTTCGCAGGCCGACGAACGAGTCGTTGTTCAAGACGGCCAGATTGTTGGCGCACAGATCAAGTCGCTTGAGATTATCCAAGTCAGAAAATACCCCGTTTGGTATTTCTGTGAGTCTGTTCTTTGAGATGTCAAGCCTGGTCAGGTTCGCGAGGCCAGCGAGAGAAAACCTGTCCAGAGTGGTCAGTTTGTTTGACCTTAGGTTCAAAGTTTGCAACCTATTGAAGATTTGAAACGTGTTGTTCGGAATGTGTCTCAGCGAATTTAGAGAAAGGTCGAGGACGACACAACGCGAGAAAATGTAAAAATCATGCGGCAGTGCCGTCCAACCGAGACCAGAGCATCGGCAGACACTTCCGTTTCCTTGACTGCATCCCAGACGTGAGAACTGCTCTCTCAGTTTAATTAGGTCACCAGTCCTCTCGCCACCGTCGTGGTCACTTTTTTGTGTTCTTACAACAGGCACGCCCTGTATGACGTCGTCACCTCCCCACAGCATCAGTCCCAGGAGCATCGTTAAGACCACAGCTGCAGCAACAACAGACTGGACACTATCTTTGGCCATCACTTTCAAAGGAAGATTTTTCTAAGTGCAAAAAAAAAAAACAGACAGAGAGATATTGATTGATGAGACCAAAAAGTATATCAATGCATTCTAGCTGCAAGCATGGCGCATTCATTCAAAATACATCTTTTGTTCATGGAGTTTGTTTTAAATTGCACACAGAGCAGCTGCGATAGTCAACGTGTCAAGAATCAGTAGATAAAAGGGGGAGTTAATCAATTAACAAACAATATTACTATTATATATCTCTCATATCGTTGTGGTAACTTCGATTCAAGTGTTTCAATATGACGCTACATCCTATTTATATTCACAGCATCCCAGACTTTTCTTTTATAACGTTTTGACATTATACAATACATTGGGCACTTTTTATTTCAGTTTGCCTGTAACATAAATTGTCGGCTCTCTTCTAGCTAAGGATGATAAAATTGATGTGCTACAGTGTGTTATATGTGGCACTATGTGTGTGTGTGTGTATAGATGTGCTACAGTGTGTTATATGTGGCACTATGTGTGTGTGTGTGTGTATAGATGTGCTACAGTGTGTTATATGTGGCACTATGTGTGTGCGTGTGTGTATATATATAGATGTGCTACAGTGTGTTATATGTGGCACTATTGTGTGTGTTTATAGATCTGATACAGTGTGTTATACGAAGAATGTCAACCAGATTGTCAAACTGGAACACAATCATGTTACACTATGACACATAATCATGTTACACTCACAACTACTGGAACTTTCCAGAGTCAAAATAAAAGTGAAGTGGTTGGTACAAATCAACTGCGTGTAAAGTAAAGAAGACGAGACGGACAAATGATAGCCGCGTCATAGTCAACGTTTCTAGATTTGGTGTATAAAAGGAGTTAATCAACAAAGGGAGCAAATGAATAAAGGGAGCTAATCAATACAGGGAACTAATCAATACAGGGAGCTAATCAATAAAGGGAGCAAATCAATAAAGGGAGCTAATCAATAAAGGGAGCTAATCAATACAGGGAGCTAATCAATACAGGGAGCTAATCAATAAAGGGAGCAAATCAATACAGGGAGCTAATCAATACAGGGAGCTAATCAATAAAGGGAACTAATCATTAAAGGGAGCTAATCAATAAAGGGAGCTAATCAATAGAGGGAACTAATCATTAAAGGGAGCTAATAAGTAGAGGGAGCTAATCAATAAAGGGAGCTAATCAATAAAGTGAGCGATTCAATAGACAAAAAAATGACTCATCTATGAGCGCACAAAAGTCATTGGACAGTAGCCTGCTGCCCTCTCCCCAACCCCTGGTCTATACCCCCCCCCCTTAAACAAGAATCTTTTTTTAAATTTTATTTTTTGTATTCTTTTCTTAATTTTATTGTTTTTGTTTCAAAAGTTCATAATTATCACAATGGTAAATGTGTCCGCGATATACTGCATGTTTGTGTGTGCGTGTGTGGGCGGGGCAGTGTACAATCTTCTTGTGAGCACTAGGGATACGTTGACTGAAGAGAGCAGTTTGCACTTCATATTAGGTACTATAAATAGACTGACAAATACATTCTGTAAACATATAGAAAGACGATATTTTCTATAAACCAATAGACTGACAAATATATTCTGTAAACAGATAGAAACACAGTAATTTCTGTAAACCAATGGTAAAAAAATAAATTGTGAAAACGATAGAAAGATAATAAATTCTAAATATTATAGACTGACAATACATTTAGGCTATATAAATCTACACAAAGAAAGATTTTCATCAATCTATTTCCATCAATCTATTTCCATGAATCTATTTCTATCAATCTATTTTCATCAATCTATTTTCATCAATCTATTTTCATCAATCTATTTCCATCAATTTATTTCTATCAATCTATTTTCATCAATCTATTTTCATCAATCTATTTCCATGAATCTATTTCTATCAATCTATTTTCATCAATCTATTTTCATCAATCTATTTTCATCAATCTATTTCCATCAATCTATTTCTATCAATCTATTTTCATCAATCTATTTTCATCAATCTATTTTCATCAATCTATTTCCATCAATCAATTTCCATCAATCTATTTCTATCAATCTATTTCCATCAATCTATTTCTATCAATCTATTTCTATCAATCTATTTTCATCAATCTATTTTCATCAATCTATTTCCATCAATCTATTTCCATCAATCTATTTCTATCAATCTATTTCTATCAATCTATTTTCATCAATCTATTTCTATCAATCTATTTCTATCAATCTATTTCTATCAATCTATTTCTATCAATCTATTTTCATCAATCTATTTCCATCAATCTATTTCTATCAAATAGATCTATTTTCATCAATCTATTTCCATCAATCTATTTCTATCAATCTATTTCTATCAATCTATTTTCATCAATATATTTCCATCAATCTATTTCTATCAATCTATTTCTATCAATCTATTTCTATCAATCTATTTTCATCAATCTATTTCCATCAATCTATTTCTATCAATCTATTTCTATTAATCTATTTTCATCAATCTATTTTTATCAATCTATTTCCATCAATCTATTTTCATCAATCTATTTCCATCAATCTATTTCTATCAATCTATTTCCATCAATCTATTTCCATCAATCTATTTTCATCAATCTATTTCCATCAATCTATTTCTATCAATCTATTTCTATCAATCTATTTTCATCAATATATTTCCATCAATCTATTTCTATCAATCTATTTCTATCAATCTATTTCTATCAATCTATTTTCATCAATCTATTTCCATCAATCTATTTCTATCAATCTATTTCTATTAATCTATTTTCATCAATCTATTTTCATCAATCTATTTTTATCAATCTATTTCCATCAATCTATTTTCATCAATCTATTTCTATCAATCTATTTCTATCAATCTATTTCCCTTCCTTTGGACAAGCAAACTTGGCGCATTGCCACCAATCGGCCAAAGGGTGTGTGTGTGTGGGGGGGAGGGCTTTAAGGATTAACTTTTACCTATAGTCACCTAATACCTATGTAGGCCTCTAGCTGCGGGCCTTAAATACCTCTGAATGACGTTGGATCATTCAACATGTACAGACAGGCAATACTTGAAGGACTGCTGTCAACACTGAAGCATTTATTGTTCTTCCCTCCCCCCCCTCCCCCCATGAAGGCCAGGCAAGTATCGAAGCTAAACTCAGGGTTGAGACTTAGTTCAAAAAGAACTTAACAAGGTCATAAATACCGGGATTCGAAATCAAACTCCCCGGGCCAACAGTCCTACATTCCACCGCCCGACCACACAAACGTACATATGGTAAAATTGCATCACTACCATTTTATATATATATATATATATATATATATATATATATATATATATATATATATATATATATATATATACAGTGGATTCCGCTTAATTGGGACACCGCTTAATTGGGACAGCTGCTTATTTGGGACAAATCTCAAAGAAACCAAACCAAGAAGCCAATAGTAAATGTGTATGTTTAATTGGGACAGCCGCATAATTGGGACAAGGAGCCTCGGTCCAGATGCAGCCCAATTAAGCGGACTCGACTGTATATATATATATATATATATATATATATATATATATATATATATATATATATATATATATAAACTTACCACACTAAGAAATATGGTGTCGATATTTCGTTTAAAAGTTATTGTATACTCATGAACTATACTTACCATATATCATAAGAAACTAGGTCACGTATCAAATATTTCTCCATTTGTGACATAATAAAGAAAATGACGGTTAACACAGTTACTAATGAAATAAAAAAACATCCAAATACATGATAATAAATATTAACGTAGAGAATTCATACAGATGCTGTTCTCGACTTGAACTGAGCGAGTCAGACCTCTTATTGATTCAAACATCCACATCACCAGGTTTTTGTTTTTTTTGTTTAGTCATTGTGGATAGGTGTGTCAGTTCACTGATATTGCAATAGAGTTATAAATGAAAACAACACATGCATGGCCGTAACATCTAGAGGGGGCAGAGTTTTACGTTGAACTAGATTAGGATTTAGCGGATGAACAACCTCCCTCATTGGTTGATATTTCATCACGTGGTTAACTTGGAAAGTTTTTTAAAAGTTCAGACAAATAACCACCCAACGCCACTTAACCGTGGAATTCACTTCCTGGTTGTATTCCGTTGGACAGAATGTAAGCTTGCATTTACAAACAATTTACATTTTGCATGTATGTAATTTTTTCATACAAGCATCCGTTTACAATACAAACATCATTTTACAATACAAACATCCCTTTACAATACAAACATCCCTTTACAATACAAACATTAGAGACATTACAGATTCACAACACTCTGGTAAAGATAATTGAACACAGTTTTTTTTGTTTGAATGTAAAGTTTAATTTATTTTCATGTGGACTTTGAAAGTTAACAAAACAAACAAACAGACAACAAACTAACTTGACCTTAGAGCAGTGAAGCGAGTAGATTGGGTGGTACATTGGTTGGTACATCGGTTGGTACATTGATTGGTACATCGGGTGGTATATCGGTTGGTACATTGGTTGGTACATTGGTTGGTACATCGGTTGTGTACATTGGTTGATACATTGGTTGGTACATTGGTTGGGACATCGGTTGGTACGTTGGTTGGTACGTTGGTTCGTACATCGGTTGGTACGTCGGTTGGTACGTTGGTTGGTACATCGGTTGGTACATCGGTTGGTACATTGGTTGGTACATCGGTTGGTACATCGGTTGTGTACATTGGTTGGTACATTGGTTGGTACATTGGTTGGGACGTCGGTTGGTACGTCGGTTCGTACGTCGGTTCGTACGTCGGTTGGTACGTCGGTTGGTACATCGGTTGGTACATCGGTTGGTACATCGGTTGGCACATCGGTTGGCACATCGGTTGGTACATCGGTTGGTACATGGATTGGTACATGTTCTCATCCCAGCTCTTTGTATAGCTCACTATACACGGACATAGTATGTGTGTGTGTATGTGTGTGTAACTATTCTTAGCAACCTGAGAATTGTTTTGAAAGCACTAGGGATTGTGTGTGTGCTCGCGCGTGTGTGTCCATGTGTGTGTGATATGGATTAATATGCACGACTGAATTGTACGCAAGGACTTTGGTCGAGCTTTGTGATTCATTCTTTCAAGTGACCCCCCCCCCCAACTATAAAACCACGCCCACTCTGCTACTGTGTATAAACCGTTAAATGCTACAGGTAGCGAAATACGTTTGAAATATTTTTAAGGCAACTAGATTCCCCTCGACCCCGGGCCCAGACAAGCACTTGTTCCATGTGTGTTTGTGTGTGTGTGTGTGTGTGCGTGCGTGTGTCACCATGGTATAAATTCACATGTTTCTCCAAGATGTAAATTAAAATAGTTATTGGCCGTGTTGGGAGAAACGGGGTGGGGGGTGGGGGGTGCGTGTAGTAATCGGCCAACCAATCATCTCACACGTGACTACATCACTAATTATGCACAGTGACCTTGTTGCGGGTCAGATGAATCCCCGTACAGGTCATAGTTCATATGTATTCAGAGTTCACATGTTGCTAGGTCACCGTAGTGCTGATAAATACGTTTCTGGCTCTCTGCATGTCTGTGTAAAAAAGTGCACCTGTCTGTCAGTCTGTCTATCTGCCTGCCTAAAGGTGTGTCTGTGTAAAGGTACACCTGTCTGTCAGGCTGTCTATCTACCTGTTGTATAAAACAAAACTTAAAAAAAAAAACGCTTTGGTTGATATAAAGAGGCCGCCGTGTTTGCTACACAGAATTCTTCCTGGTCTGATATTTCAAGTGAATGAGCTACTCACGAGGTGATTCAAGAAGCAGTGGCGTAGCGAGGTTAACTCGCGCCCGGGGCACAATACCTTTTTAGCTCCCCCCACTCAAAAACCATATAATTTTTATAAGTAAAATATACCATTTGGCGCCCCTTTGTGAGTAGTGCACCGAGGCATGATGTCTCCTCCTTGCCTCTCCCCCCCCCCGACAACGCCACTGATCAAGAGGTACTCAACACTATAAATGACCATCGCTGGATTGCTTACCGAAAGGTCTTGAGTTACACCCCCGGTGAGTGCCTGGACATTTCTCAATGGATGTCCCCCTAAGTCCTACCAGCTTTCTAAATGGATGCCCGATATTTATTAGGGGGAAAGGGTTAGGCGGCTAGTTGGCTTGTTGGCTGGACATTGCATTAGCAGCACAATGCCATAGAATAGCAATGGCTACATAATCACATTGGGTGGCTTGTTGGCTGATTGGCTGGACGTTGCATTAGCAACACAATCCCATAGAATAGCAATGGCTACATAATCACATTGGGTGGCTTGTTGGCTGGTTGGCTGGACATTGCATTAGCAACACAATGCCATAGAATAGCAATGGCTACAGCATCACATTGGGTGGCTTGTTGGCTGGTTGGCTGGACATTGCATTAGCAACACAATGCCATAGAATAGCAATGGCTACAGAATCACATTGGGTGACTTGTTGGCTGGTTGGCTGGACATTGCATTAGCAACACAATGCCATAGAATAGCAATGGCTACATAATCACATTGGGTGGCTAGTTGGCTGGTTGGCTGGACATTAAATATCAGCACAATCCCATAGAATAGCAATGGCTACAGATAAGGGGACGAATGGTCGTATGATTAAGGGATGTTTGCTGAGGTTTTATAATTTTTTTTTTAATGTTTTATCTTTTACATATACATTTATATTTATTTACAACACCAACACCATTGCGTTTAAATAATTTATTGTTTGAATGCACTGATATATAAATGTAATTATACTGGAACAAAACAAGGAAGATCGTTTCATCTCAAGAACAGGAGTTACATTTTATTTCTTCCCGTGACTATTGAAGAGTTCCCTGTCTTCTCGCTGTGGTAGGGAAACGAGACATTTCAAAAATATTTGAAATACACACATCATTTTATATATGTAAATATACATATATACCAAACTATGTTAATCACTCTATCTATCTATCTATCTATCTATCTATCTATCTATCTATCTATCTATCTATCTATCTATCTATCTATCTATCTATCTATCTATCTATCTATCTATCTATCTATCTATCTATCTATCTATCTATCTATCTATCTATCTATCTATCTATCTATCTCTCTTTCTCTCTCTTTACGCCTGTTAATCATTCGATGTATAGATTAAACGATCTATCCGTCAAATAATCTAAGCTAATCAATCAATGATAAGACTTTCTTTCAATTACCTTTCATCTTCGCCAAACGGCGGATAACAGACCGGCTCTTGAATAGATTGCAGTTTATGTTCAGCCTGTTTAAATACTTTCACTGTGCAGATCTCAGACATCTAATTTGGAATGTTTGGATTAAAATGACCAAAAAAACTGAGTGCACAAACAGGAATCTTTCATAAGTTCAAAGTGTTACCGGTCTAAGGGCTATGTCTCCCGTGGTGCCTCCATGGCCATTGCGCTATCGGCTATGGTGGGGATAAAAGAAGGGCGCCATAAAAAAACCGTCCCATTATTGGTTCATAGGATCTAAGAGATTTCATCTCATCCTTACAGGGGCGTCACACACACAGGTCTAGGGGCAGCCGACGTGCGGATGAGGATGGCGATTTCTCGGCCCCCTTTCAACGTGTCAGTGTTAAAGGAAAGTTTTATGGCAGACGTATATGTTTATACAGAGGTTAGGCAGTTGGCGTGTTCGTATTGGTGGAAGTCAAGGGTTTGCCTCTCAGCTACAATGTAACAGTGGTGCGTTCTCTCTTTGATCGTAACAGTCGCTGCAATGTTGTGTCAACAGGGGAGAATCTAAGTTAGTGGCTAGACAACACGCTGGACACAAGTTAGTGGCTAGACAACACGCTGGACACAAGTTAGTGGCTAGACAACACACTGGACACAAGTTAGTGGCTAGAAAAACACGCTGGACACAAGTGAGTGGCTAGACAACACGCTGGACACAAGTGAGTGGCTAGACAACACGCTGGACACAAGTTAGTGGCTTGACAACACGCTGGACACAAGTTAGTGGCTAGAAAACACGCTGGACACAAGTGAGTGGCTAGACAACACGCTGGACATAAGTTAGTGGCTAGACAACACGCTGGACACAAGTTAGTGGCTAGACAACACGCTGGACACAAGTTAATGGCTAGAACAACACGCTGGACACAAGTTAATGGCTAGAACAACACGCTGGACACAAGTTCGTGGCTAGAACAACACGCTGGACACAAGTTAGTGGCTAGAACAACACGCTGAACACAAGTTAGTGGCTAGACAACACGATGGACAAAAGTTAGTGGCTAGCACAACACGCTGGACACAAGTAAGTGGCTAGACAACACGCTGGACCCAAGTGAGTAGCTTGAACAACACGCTGGACACAAGTTAGTGGCTAGAATGACGTCACTGCAATATTGAGTCAACACGCTGGATACATATAAGTGGCTAGTACAACGTCCACGCAAACCCAACTAATGAAAGTACTGAATTTAGTCCACAAAATTTCCACAATACTTTATCGAGCCCCTGTTATCTAAACGGGAATCGAGCCCGGGACCTTCCGGACAACACTCGCGCGCTCTATTCGGTACGACCATCCGCACGTCCAAAACCCCCTAATAAGATAGTTATCGATCTGTTTGGTTATGTCCGGGCTGGGAGAGAAAACAATTGGCATTACTAGGCAGTCTGTAGCTTGGAACATAGGATAAAATATCAATAAGATACTATTTCTACGGGCGCACCGTTCGCACGAACGAACACAGAGCCAGTGGCACAACCTCCAAAAAATGCTGGGGGGGGGGGGGGGGGCTCACATTATGAAAAAAGACAGTTTGACAGTTTGACAGTCTTTTTTGTAACTTTATAACATTAATTATGTATTGATGATTTGCCCCCCCCCCCCGCCCTGGTTGCGCCACTGCACAGAGCAAATTTCTGCGTAAATAGAAAGCAGTTTTTCTCGATTATTCAATCTTCGTACTTTAATCTCCGGGTCAAAAAACACCAACAACTTGACCTAGGCTGAGTCTTTCGGGGGTTACAAAGTCACGGATCACTGACTGAGATATAACCGATAGTCTTTCACCGTGTGTGGCTAACAGGTAACCACTTGAGCCGCTTAGGGTCGAACGACTGCGCATGTCTGCGATTGAAGTACGTCATATTGCCGAAAGCATCACGGCGGAGGACAGCTAATGCTACTTATTCTTAATAAAAATACATATAATATACTTGTAAAATAAATCAGCCAATCATTGAAATGTTTATCATTTAGTTCATGACTTGGGAACAGAGTTGAATCGATTGTACTGAATGAGTTTCAAAGTTATACACAGCGAAGTGCGAACAATTATTGTTTCAAGTTATGCACAGCGAAGTGCGAACGATTATTGTTTCAAGTTATGCACAGCGAAGTGCGAACGATTATTGTTTCAAGTTATGCACAGCGAAGTGCGAACGATTATTGTTTCAAGTTATGCACAGTGAAGTGCGAACGATTATTGTTTCAAGTTATGCACAGCGAAGTGCGAACGATTATTGTTTCAAGTTATGCACAGCGAAGTGCGAACGATTATTGTTTCAAGTTATGCACAGCGAAGTGCGAACGATTATTGTTTCAAGTTATGCACAGCGAAGTGCGAACGATTATTGTTTCAAGTTATGCACAGCGAAGTGCGAACGATTATTGTTTCAAGTTATGCACAGCGAAGTGCGAACGATTATTGTTTCAAGTTATGCACAGCGAAGTGCGAACGATTATTGTTTCAAGTTATGCACAGCGAAGTGCGAACGATTATTTAATTATGTATTTCTCTGTAACTCTTTTAAAAAAGCTGGAGACACGTGAAATGTATTTAACTGATAGAATTTATTAGGCAGACACCAAGATGTAATTAATTCAAATATACATGTTATTTTAGATCTAAATGTTAGAAAAATTAAAAAAATAAAAAAATAAAAGTACATAACATACAAGATTATGTAAAAGGTTTAGCAAGGTACCGCTAGTTATGCAAAAGAAGTTTACATGTACAAACAATTTGAAATATGTTTACCTTTTTATCAGCGGTGACAATTAGCTCGAGGATGTAGAAGTTGCCCTGGCTGGTGAACTAAAGAAAACTCAAAATCAAACAGACTCATTCCAAGTGGATAGTTACAAAAACAAACAAACATTTTAAAGCATTTACAGATTAAAAAAATATACTGTTTTGCAAATGTTTGTAGTACCATCAAGTAGAAAAAAATTGGAATTCATCGGTTATTCTGTCCGGAGGCGTACATAGGGTGGGGGGAGGGGGCCCAAATTCAAAAGTCCCCCCGATCCCCAGCTTGAAGGGGGGCCCCAATTTTTGTTTACATAAAATATTAAGTACATTATCTCATGTCATCGTGTCGAATGTCAAAATGCAGGGGCCCCCAAAGAAGCCAAGCCCCCCCCAGGACCCCAAATTTTTAGGTTCGGCACTGAATTCTGTCATGTCTAATCCCCGCCCCCATCATCAGTCAGGGGAAGGATGGTCGTCACGTGAACGAGAAATAAAACAATGCGAAATGACGTAATAACGCCTCCCCCAGACCCTCCTAGAGTACAGAGGGACATAGCAGCGATGGGCCTGACCATACGGACCACTAAATATGTGAGGTTTGTCCCCCGCGGACCACTACATTTGTGAGGTTTGTCCCTCGCGGACCACTACATATGTGAGGCTTGTCCCTCGCGGACCACTAAATATGTGAGGTTTATCCCTCGCGGACCACTACATTTGTGAGGTTTGTCCCTCGCGGACCACTACATATGTGAGGTTTGTCCCTCGCGGACCACTACATTTGTGAGGTTTGTCCCTCGCGGACCACTACATATGTGAGGCTTGTCCCTCGCGGACCACTACATTTGTGAGGTTTGTCCCTCGCGGACCACTACATATGTGAGGTTTGTCCCCCGCGGACCACTACATTTGTGAGGTTTGTCCCTCGCGGACCACTACACATGTGAGGCTTGTCCCTCGCGGACCACTACATTTGTGAGGTTTGTCCCTCGCGGACCACTACATTCAAAAGCGGGCCGCCAAGTATTAATGCGCTTGTTACTATTTACATAGTAAGTTACTAGTTACAAAGTTAGTTACTATTTACAAAGTTAGTTACTAGTTACAAAGTTAGTTACTTTTCTAAACCTATTTCGTAGTCCTGTATTGAACTCACCTCGTGCCTGACTCTGTCAATTTTCACCAGCTTCGGCACCTGTTCCCCTCCCCTGGCCCTGTTGCAGAACTCGATGATACTCTTCATTGCCTCCAGCACTATGGGGTCTTCTCGATCTAGGTCAATATAACTAAGGCCTGCTTTCGAATCATGGGCAATCGCCAAGTCCACCAGAAGTAAGGCAAATACAATCATTTTTACCTGTTGAAGGTAAGGCAAATACAATCATTTTTACCTGTTGAAGGTAAGGCAAATACAATCATTTTTACCTGTTGAAGCTAATATCGTTAGATATGAAAAAAGGGACAATTAAAACAGATGGGCCTTCTATCTATCTATCTATCTATCTATCTATCTATCTATCTATCTATCTATCTATCTATCTATCTATCTATCTATCTATCTATCTATCTATCTATCTATCTATCTATCTATCTATCTATCTATCTATCTATCTATCTATCTATCTATCTATCTATCTATCTATCTATCTATCTATCTATCTTTCTATCCCTCCACATATCTATCTATCTATCTATCTATCTATCCATTTATCTATCTATCTATTTCACTTATGTATTTAATATGAGAATTTACGTCTTATAAAAAAAAAAACCTGAACACAGTTCTAACAAATAACTAACATCCTCTCTCTCTCTCTCTCTCTCTCTCTCTCTCTCTCTCTCTCTCTCTCTCTCTCTCTCTCTCTCTTAGTATTTTGTATAGCTTGACGATACGGTGAGTTCATTCTATAAATAATATGGCACACAAATGTATCAGCACAAATAAAAAAGACCCAATGCCTGCTTTAAGGTCTTGGGGGGGGGGGGGCTAGACAGAGACTTCAGAGTTCTTGGTTTTAGTGGAGTGTGAGGGGGGGGCTATTTAAAAATGATTTAACGAGCCCTCTTAGCACCAGATTTAATAAACATCAATAATGAAGGGCGCCCCTTATACTGAAGGGGGCCCTTTATACTGAAGAGGACTCCTTAATACTTAAGCGCCCCTTAATACTGAAGGGGCCCCTTAAAACTGAAGGGGGCCTTTATAATGAAAGAGGCCCCTTATACTGAAGGGGGCCCTTTATACTGAAGGGGACTCCTCAATACTTAAAGCGCCCCTTAATACTGAAGGTGCCCCTTAAAACTGAAGGGGGCCCTTATACTGAAGGGGGCCCCTGATACTTAAGGGTGTTCTTTAAAACTGAGCTGGCCTCCTTAGAAAGTTTTAAAACTATGAAACTTAAAGAAACAAGACATTTTGGTGTAAAGCTATCAATAGAATAAAATACTATTTCAATGTAGTTAGTTACCTGAGTTACCTAAACAAAGCTGGTGGTGAGTATCTCGAGACTGTGTGGCACTCAGTTGTCCAGACCATTCGATGTCGTGCTGATTGTGGGTTGAAGTCCTGTATGACTCATGTCTCTGACTCCAGTGGTGCATCATGAGTGGTGTACAATTAACTAAGGTGTGATAAAACCAGCAATGTGAAAACTTTTCAAACTAATATTTATCAGATCAAACGAATGAACGGTGAACATTTCAGTCCCAGTGGATAGACAAATGTAATATAGAGATGCAATAAGATATGTAATAAGAAATTTTATGAGATATTTAATAAGATATGTAATAAGAGTATACCAGATTACTGCTATAACAGATCCACATCCCCAATAATTAAATCTCAAATAGATATGCCTGAAACTTTAATAACCTGTTTCGTATCTCGCTCAATATTGACCGACTTGTTGTTAACTTGTTACGGAAATGAAGAATTATATGTTATTGTTTCATGCTAATTAAAATCACATGGGTCGCTTTGCCCTTAAGTAATACGTTTGATTTGTATTTATCCGAGCCTGTTCAATGTGCACAACGTTAAGTAATGTATTGATTACTTTTTGATAACATTTCTATACATGGCACAACTCACTCAATATACCCACTATTTCTATATATGGCACAACTCACTCAATATACCCACTATTTCTATATATGGCACAACTCACTCAATATACCCACTATTTCTATATAATGCACAACTCACTCAATATACCCACTATTTCTATATATGGCACAACTCACTCAATTTACCCACTATTTCTATATATGGCACAACTCACTCAATATATCCACTATTTCTATATATGGCACAACTCACTCACTATGCCCACTATTTCTATATATGGCACAACTCACTCAATATACCCACTATTTCTATATATGACACAACTCACTCACTATGCCCACTATTTCTATATGTGGCACAACTCAATCACTATGCCCACTATTTCTATATATGGCACAACTCACTCAATATACCCACTATTTCTATATATGGCACAACTCACTCAATATACCCACTATTTCTATATATGGCACAACTCACTCACTATATATATATATATATATATATATATATATATATATATATATATATACCACTGCTAGGACAACTCAATTTGTGGCACATTGTTAACAGATCAGGAAGTACTTGAATTAACGTTCTACGCATCATAATAGTTTGATGTCCAGCACGTGATTTGGTGAACCCAATGTAGGTCAAGTATCAGAGGTCAACTACTTGTTTAAACATAATGTGTCGAACGACAATGCAACTGTCCTGCTGTACTTCTCCTCTCTACACCTCATGTAGGACTCTGTCCTGCTGTACTACACCTCTCTACACCCCATGTAGGACTCTGTCCTGCTGTACTACACCTCTCTACACCCCATGTAGGACTCTGTCCTGCTGTACTACACCTCTCTACACCCCATGTAGGACTCTGTCCTGCTGTACTACACCTCTCTACACCCCATGTAGGACACTGCCCTGACGGAATACCCCCCTCCCCCACCACGGGCTGCGCCGTCTACCCTAACCCCAATAATATATTATCTTCGTCTTGACCTGCCCATTTGTTTTTATTTATTACCTTGTTATTTTACAATCGGCTTCTATATACAGTGTATGTCTAAGTCTGATTCATTTTAATAATAACACGTGTACTAAAGAAATCAAATTCACACAACAACATGACATTACACCATTCACACAACAACATGGCATTACACCATTCACACAACAATATGACATTACACCATTCACATACCAACATGGCATTACACCATTCACATACCAACATGACATTACACCATTCACACAACAATATGACATTACACCATTCACACAACAATATGGCATTACACCATTCACACAGCAATATGGCATTACACCATTCACACAGCAATATGGCATTACACCATTCACACAACAATATGACATTACACCATTCACATACCAACATTTCTACACTGATGATGTTTCTGATACTTATTAGATCACAATCAGCGCCGTCTCAACCAGGGCCCATCGTTAACAATCACAAGGGCCCCCCCTCTGGCAGATCACTACCCAAAAGATCAAACGGCCCTGATTGCAAGCTATAGGAATAAGCCTGGAGTATTACTAATACTGGTTGACTGATTGTTCTGCAGTACTGGAGTGCAAAGTGTTCTGACATGTATGCTCTGTACTACTGGAGCACACAAATGTTATGACATGTATGTTCTGT
This sequence comes from Bulinus truncatus, assembly GCA_021962125.1. Taxonomy (NCBI): domain Eukaryota; kingdom Metazoa; phylum Mollusca; class Gastropoda; family Planorbidae; genus Bulinus; species Bulinus truncatus. The sequence continues at coordinate 185,414 of JAGDYQ010000387.1, forward strand.
ACTACTGGAGCACACAAATGTTATGACATGTATGTTCTGTACTACTGGAGCACACAAATGTTATGACATGTATGTTCTGTACTACTGGAGTACACAGTGTGTCTTGTATGATACTAGGCCACTTGGCGTTATGACAAAGTAGCCTTTCAGTTTTAATTTACGAGTTTTAAACTCTTTCTCGCATATCACGTGTTCTACTTTCTCACCCCCACCCCCCACCCCAATGATTTATTGTAACACGAGGTCACCCGTCCGGCAGCTAATGGTGACACCCCAACCCTCATCTCCCAATGATTTATTGTAACACGAGGTCACCCGTCCGGCAGCTAATGGTGACACCCCAACCCTCATCTCCCAATGATTTATTGTAACACGAGGTCACCCGTCCGGCAGCTAATGGTGACACCCCCAACCCTCATCTCCCAATGATTTATTGTAACACGAGGTCACCCGTCCGGCAGCTAATGGTGACACCCCAACCCTCATCTCCCAATGATTTATTGTAACACGAGGTCACCCGTCCGGCAGCTAATGGTGACACCCCAACCCTCATCTCCCAATGATTTATTGTAACACGAGGTCACCCGTCCGGCAGCTAATGGTGACACCCTAACACCTCATCTCCCAATGATTTATTGTAACACGAGGTCACCCGTCCGGCAGCTAATGGTGACAACCCAACCTCATCTCCCAAAGATTTATTGTAACACGAGGTCACCCGTCCGGCAGCTAATGGTGACACCCCAACCCTCATCTCCCAATGATTTATTGTAACACGAGGTCACCCGTCCGGCAGCTAATGGTGACACCCCAACCCTCATCTCCCAATGATTTATTGTAACACGAGGTCACCCGTCCGGCAGCTAATGGTGACACCCCAACCCTCATCTCCCAATGATTTATTGTAACACGAGGTCACCCGTCCGGCAGCTAATGGTGACACCCCAACCCTCATCTCCCAATGATTTATTGTAACACGAGGTCACCCGTCCGGCAGCTAATGGTGACACCCCAACCCTCATCTCCCAAAGATTTATTGTAACACGAGGTCACCCGTCCGGCAGCTAATGGTGACACCCCAACCCTCATCTCCCAATGATTTCACTCTTCGTTTTTTTTTGTTCACTTTTGTAATATTTTTGACAAAGAATTATTGTGTCTGAAGTTCGGTTCAAGTAATGAAGTCCATGATCTGAGTAAGTCAAATGATGGATGACAGGAGCACATGGTCGTGTGGTAAAATAGTCTCCCGTGGTGCCTCCAAGGCCATTGCACTGTATAGGCTATGGTGGGGGATGAAAGAAGTGCACAGTAAAAACCGTCCCATTACTGGTTTATAGGATCGAAGAGATTTCATCTCATCCTTACAGGGGCATCACATTTCTTTGATGATTTGTTTTCCTCTTTCAATAATTCTTTTTATTTCAAGACAAAATAAAATGTAAAGTGAAAAATAAATGTAAAGTGAACAAAAAAAATGTAAAGTGAACAAAAATAAATGTAAAGTGAACAAAAAAGTGTAATGTGAACAAAATAAATGTAAAGTGAACAAAAAATGTAAAGTGAACAAAAAATGTAAAGTGAAAAAAAAAATGTAAAGTGAACAAAAATAAATGTAAAGTGAACAAAAAAGTGTAATGTGAACAAAATAAATGTTAAGTGAACAAAAAATGTAAAGTGAACAAAAAATGTAAAGTGAGCAAAAAATAAACGCAACAAGAACAGTGTGTTGAACAATATATTTCAGTATAATTTCAGTGTTTAAATAAGTTGTAGTTTTAGATTAAAACCATCAATTGTGACTCTTTCTTTCACGGCTTGGTGTGTCTTCTTTCTGAGAGGTAGCAAAATGTGGCTTGAAATTCAATATTAGTTTCATGAATAAATTGTGTGAACGATACTACCAGACTATACACAGTAATGACATGACATTACCAGACTATACACAATAATGACATGACATTACCAGACTATACACAATAATGACATGACATTACCAGACTATACACAATAATGACATGACATTACCAGACTATACGTAATAAAGAACATAATTTTATTTACCTGGAGTTTTTAGGTTGACCCACATACGGGCTCCTTGAGATACGTGATGTCGTCTGGGGGTGGCAGCCATGTTGCATACACCACGCTGACAGAGCAGACGTCAGTCTGGAATACACGTGGATACATTACGTCACTACCGTTCTTCATTGTCGTGCCGTCTGCTCCGCTCCTGCCGAGCGGCGTCATTAATCACGTGCCCGCCACACCCACTCCCTCCCCTTTCAGGAGTATTCGCATGCTAATTGAATGTAATGTTTAGGAGATGGTCGCCATGGTAACCGATTGGGATAAAGACCCCCAAAAGAAAAATGCTACAGTCATGCATGGTGTGTGGGTGTGTAAGGTGTAGGTGGTGTATAGCATCTGTCCCCAACCCCCCCCCCCCGGGCCACAGACTGGTACCGGTCCGTGGATCGATTGGTACTGGGCCGTCCGAGGAACATTCAATTTAATTGCATTTTTTTTTGACTGTGGTGTATTTCTCTCGAGATTGTGAGACTTTACATGGAAGAGAAATTATCAACGCCCACCCCCTCCCCCTCCTGCCCCCCCCCACTCCCTTTCAGCGGGCCGCGAAGAAATTATCAAACGCTGACCGGTACGTGTCGCGCGAAAAGAGGGTTGGGGAATCACTGGTGTATACCACACATAACGCCATAGCGTCATCTTAGCCAAGTAAACATTAAGTCTGGCGTCAAAGAGACAATAAACAGAACACAGTTATCACCTGGTTGTATAAACAGTTCACCTCGAGCTCCAGTTGATATTTTGTGCCTCTAACAATCTGAAAAACAAAAAAAACAAACAAAACAAAACAAAACAAAACAAAACAGCTCATGAAATAAATTAGATCAAAGGCCCGGTACCCGGACCGGTGAGTGACTCCTTATAATTGAGTTGCGTCCCTTTGACCATCTTTACAAATTCCTCAGTCTTTTTTTTTTTTGCCGCGGCGGTTATACACACGTACATACGCCTGGCTAGCCGATTATGCATTAGATTATCATTTGTACATCTTAAACACACCACATTATATATACATATTTTTACAGTACACCAGAAATCATATAGACATTATGTGGTACACGGGCTATGAAAAATGCCGCCCCACCCACGTGTCAAAATAATAAAATTAACGTAGATGGCTTTCAGAATTTGGTTAATTTCTTGTTTTTATTATAAAATACTATATTTACCCTTTAAAATATTATGTATTAAATTAATAACAAATTATGGGATATATAGAAATAATGTATTAGGCTACAAATTAAATCATTTTCATCAGATTCCGTTTGCTTTAAGGGCCGAAACCGACGTACGTCTGTTGATATTTATTTGTGTTAAATTTTTTCCTGGCTGTTGAACACATCTCTGCATTCTCATGCGATAGAAAAAATAGAATCAGTTTAGATCAAAACATATCCAATGTATTAACAGAGAGATGGACGGACAGACTGACTAACAGACAGACTAAATAATATTAGATGGACAAACTAGATGGACAGGTAGACTGATGGATAGCTGGACAGACATATAGACAGACGGATAGACAGAGAGAGACATACAGATAGACAGACAGAGACAGACGGATAAACAGACAGATAGACAGACGGATAGACAGACAGAGACAGACGGATAAACAGACAGATAGATAGACGGATAGACAGACAGACAGACGGATAGACAGACAGATAGACAGACAGACAGACGGATAGACAGACAGATAGACAGACAGACAGACGGATAGACAGACATATATGAAAATCTGCGTATTGTATTTATTAGCGTATCTACATACTGTACCTGTTGTGTCGCGTTGACCACTCGGACTAACGTTCGAAGTCGAGTGTCTCCACTAGCGGAATAAAATTGGTTGATTTTGCGGATTGCATCGACCACAACAGGATTGCCTGCTTCAAGATGCACCTCGCTTTCCCTTCCAACCATAGTCCCAGTAGCTAAGGCAGCCCACAGAAATACGACCAACGCAGATACCATTTTACCTGGGGAATACAAGGGGACTGTACTGTGGTGAATTATTTGAAAACAACAACAAAAGCAACAGCACCAGCAACAGCACCAGCACCAGCAACAGCATGCTATTTTTAGTGTAGACTAGAAAATGGTTAAACTGCGTTCCAAATATGGCCTGTTCGATTGTTTTATCCGGCCGTCCTGTTGTTTTATCCAGTCCGTCCGGTTATTTTATCCGGCCCGTCCGGTTATTTTATTTGGCCCGTCTGGTTGTTTTATTCGGCCCGTCCGGTTGTTTTATTCGGCCTGTCCGGTTCTTTTATCCAGTCTTTCCGGTTGTTTTATCCGGCCCTTACTCCTTTCCTCGCCGATATTTTCATGTCTCTGACCTTTACTTTTATAAAAAAAAAAGTTCCCTTAGACCTAACGGGCCATCGGGGCAGATGAAGTGTAAGAATGTATCTGTTTCTATAACCTCGGCATATGGTTAGCACAACGCTCAGCCGCCTTTACTTCCCCAACTTAAGTCAGGTACTCATTTTAGGCTGAGTGGGATGACTTTGAAACAAATTTCACCTGGAAAAATTCTTACCGAGGATTGAACCCAGGACTCTCAGGTCGACAGTCGAGTATCTACACCACTCGGCCACCCGTCCCACTTACTTTCAATTATTTCCTATACACTGCCCCCCACCCCTGCCCCCTTTTTAATCTGCTCTTAATTTGGCCCATGTTGTTAAATGTAAGAACCCACTGCGGCTCGCGGTTCGTAAGATTTGTCCACCCTCCTCCGATACCCAAGTTACAATTAAAAATCACTACACAGTTGTGATACAAACGCGCACACAGATTTAGAGTTTTGATTTCATTGGCTCGAACAATATCAACGCGCTGTAGATGCTCAGGAAAATTTAAATTGTTAAAAAAAAAAAACTTACCTATGCACATCATGAAAGTGGATAGTCTGATGACTTCGTGTCACTATCAATATTTGATGTCCATAATTTTATGTTACTGTTTCTGTTCAGTTGACAGGCCGTTGTATTATAGGGTGGCGTGAGCTAAGGAGCATAATCACATGGTCTATGTCTGTAATCTGGGGCATCACCACGTTCAAATTATTTTTTGTAGTTGGAGGCAGCTGTATCTGTCTGTTTATGTGTACGTGAACAGGGTGGACATTATCTATCTATCTATCTATCTATCTATCTATCTATCTATCTATCTATCTATCTATCTATCTATCTATCTATCTATCTATCTATCTATCTATCTATCTATCTATCTATCTATCTATCTATCTATCTATCTATCTATCTATCTATCTATCTATCTATCTATCTATCTATCGGTCTGTCTGTCTGTCTGTCTGTCTGTCTGTCTATCTATCTATCTATCTATCTATCTATCTATCTATCTATCTATCTATCTATCTATCTATCTATCTATCTATCTATCTATCTATCTATCGGTCTATCTGTCTATCTGTCTGTCTGTCTGTCTATCTATCTATCTAATTATCTATCTATCTATCTATCTATCTAACTAATTATCTATCTTTCTATCTATCTAATTATCTATCTATCTATCCATCTATCTATCTATTAATTTTCTAAACAACTAAACATGTTAAAAATGTGTCGGCTATTTCAATGCAGGTGCCAATCCATTTTGGTTGACGCTTTTCATACTGGTACTGGTAATTGACTGATTATAATGAAGGCTATTAGGATTACTTGACCTCAGCCGCCATGTTTAGCTTTTTCTTTCATCTGTTATTTCTTACCTGGCCATAGATATTAATTTCTTTAATCAGTGTTACATTTGATTTTTTTTTAGCCCAATCAGTTTAATCCACCGTGACCATTGGTCAGTTGGAGTTACAGTTAAAGTGCAAATCTTTTTATTTTTACGGCGAGATTCATTAACTTTAGGCACAGCCCGATTGGGTAAGGCTTCCATAGATGTTGGGGGGACCACAGGAAGAAACTTTCATAGGTAGGTGGGGGCCCATAGGGAGTGACTACCATTGATAGTTTGGGGCCCATAGTGAGTGACTACCATTGATAGTTTGGGGCCCATAGTGAGTGACTACCATTGATAGTTTGGGGCCCATAGGGAGTGACTACCATTGATAGTTTGGGGCCCATAGTGAGAGACTACCATTGATAGTTTGGGGCCCATAGGGAGTGACTACCATTGATAGTTTTGGGCCCATAGGGAGTGACTACATTTGATAGTTTGGGGCCCATAGGGAGAGACTACCAAAGATAGTTTGGGCCCGTAGGGATAGACTACCAAATATAGTTGGGGGCCCGTAGGGAGAGACTACCAAAGATAGTTGGGGGCCCGTAGGGATAGACTACCAAATATAGTTGGGGGCCCGTAGGGAGAGACTACCAAAGATAGTTGGGGCCCGTAGGGATAGACTACCAAATATAGTTGAGGGCCCGTAGGGATAGACTACCAAAGATAGTTGGGGGCCCGTAGTGAGAACCTTCCAGAGACTTCTACAGATAGTTCGATGCCCTTGTTTACTACTGTATAGTTAAGGGTGTGTGTATAAACCTTTGTTTACTGTAAATTATTTTCTTTGGCCTCAGTGAAAGTACTCTTGACTTGCAATGGCTTGTTGTGATTATATTAGTTATGTAGTACAACTTTTGAAACATGTCTTCCTTCAAGAAACACTTTTAGATTTCATGAATATCTTGGGATTGAGGAATGTTTTCCTTGATGATTGCTTATTCCAGTATTTCTAACGCCTTTCATTTTACTTATTCAACTATACATCCACAAAACTAGACACCCAGCTATCATTTCTTCCTTCCTTCCTTCTTTCCACCCATCTAACTATCATCTGTCGTTCCGACCATCGTCCCATCTATCATTCCACCCATACTTACTTCCTTCTATCTATCATCTGTCTATCCATCTATCCTTTCGACCATCGTCCTATCTATCTTATCCATCCATCCATCAACCAGTTCATCCATCCATCAACAAGTTCATCCATCCATCTATCAACCAGTTCATCCATCCATCCATCAACCAGTTCATCCATCCATCAACCAGTTCATCCATCCATCCATGAACCAGTTCATCCATCCATCTATCAACCAGTTCATCCATCTATCCATCAACCAGTTCATCCATCCATCCATCAACCAGTTCATCCATCAATCCATCAACCAGTTCATCCATTCATCAACCAGTTCATCCATCTATCCATCAACCAGTTCATCCATCCATCCATCAACCAGCTCATCTATCCATCAACCAGTTCATCCATCCATCCATCAACCAGCTCATCTATCCATCCGTCTATCTGTATGTCTGTCCATGGTTTCTCGAGTTTTGCCGCTTTTTACTCTCATCTTGTACACACGCTTGAAAAATGTTTCAACATTCACAGTAATAACAGACAAAACAAAATATTCTCCAAACATTTTTAATTTATTGTAAAATGGTGCACATTATACAATGTTATTTTATATACAATGGAAAAAGTTCAAATTTTCAAATAGCATTATAAAAAAATAAAAAATATTATAATACAATTACATTCATAGATGTAAACATTTACATAAAAAGAAAAAAAAAAGAAAATTGTTCATTTCAAGACAAAATGAACAAAAATTTGAATTTAATTTCGCTAATTAAAGACCCGAAAAGATCTTGATTCATTTCGGATCATCTAAAAGTCTCAAACAGTTCAAATATTTGTTGTGTTTACTGTCATTAACATAAATAAAATACTTCAAATAGCTTGGTGATTATGTTATTTTTGTTTGTGGAGTCTATAGAAAGTCTAAATTAAGGAGTAAAACCAAATGAATACAACATCAATTTAAGCAAGATGAAACATTAGATAAACTTTAAAATAGTTAAATTAGTTCTATCCTAAAAACTACCAATTTGATGTTTACAAGATTGTACTTCAATTTGATTTAAATACAAATGAATTCAAAGGAAATGATTTTCGTTCGATTCAAGCAAAAAAAAAAAAAGAAATATGCGCTTATACAATTATTAATTAATGCACTAATACATTTATCAATTAATGCACTAATACATTTATCAATTAATGCACTAATACATTTATCAATTAATGCACTAATACATTTATCAATTAATGCACTAATACATTTATCAATTAATGCACTTATACATTTATCAAATGAATATATTCCAAATATTATTATTTCAAATTAATGCATAGCTCATACAGTTTCCGTTTTCTATCAAAATCCAGTAGCTACTAAAGTGACTCAAATTCTGCCCTTCTCTAGTGGCCTCCCCCCCCCTCCCCCTTTCTCAACTCCGTCATATCCTTAGTTATCGCCCCTTGATTTGTTACTAGTATTACACCCCTTTTGGTTGTACGTTAGTGTGTGCTGGTGGATGTGATCTGTTTGTGTAATAAGGTCATGCATGCTTTGTTGACTGGTCTGATCGGTAGACCGCGTTAGTCGCCGGTCAAGGATCACGTGACACTGTTGAGAGGGTAGGTGGACAGTCAGTCCGAGAGGTCACACAAAGAGCCTCACGGCGTGGTCTTCTCACTGGACAGTCCAACGAGTGATGACAAGGAGTCTCACCAGAGGCGTACCTAGGGTGGGGGCAGGGGAGGGAGTCCAAATTCGAAAGTCTCCCCGGGCCCCACCTTGTGGGGGGGGACCCAAAATTTTTTGTTTACATTAAATATTACGTAGATTATCTCAAGTCATGGTGTCGAATGTCAAAATGCAAAGGCCAAGCACCCCCCCTCCCCGAGGGTCTTAAAAATCCCCAGGCTCGGCACTGATCAGTGAAGACGCTGTTGTGTGTAAAAGGGTGTTTCATTGATGCTGTGTTGAGATGAGGGGGAGGGGTTTATTGCATTACAGCATGAGAACCATGGACGTTATAAAAGTTCATTCGTTGATAAAGTACCGTAGCGTGCGGGGGGCCTGGGGGCCGGGCCCCCTGCGTTTTTTCTGGCCCCCTCTGCTTGTTTGCTCTACTTAGTAACATTTGTTTCCTGTCCCCCCTGCTATAGGTCTGGCCCCTGCTGTAGAATGCCTGCGCCCTGCTGTAGAATGCCTGGCCCCTGCTGTTAAATGCATGGCCCCTGCTGTTAAATGCCTGGCCCCTGCTGTTAAATGCCTGGCCCCTGCTGTAGAATGCCTGGCCCCTGCTGTAGAATGCCTGGCCCCCTGCTGTAGAATGCCTGAGCCCTGCTGTAGAATGCCTGGGCCCTGTTGTAGAATTTTCACGCTACGGGGCTGCCCCTCTCCCTCTTCTCCCATCAGCCCATCCCCGTGGGTGTGGTTTTTTGTGGTCACAATAATCCTTGAAACCTTTAATTGTCGCTGGTTTGCTAAGCTCCAGCCGTATTCATTAGCTGTTCGCGCACAAACCATTTAATGAATAATTAGCTCTCACTTTCTGTCCCACTTATACAGACTATATATATAAAGCCAGGTATCAGCCGATTACTTCAAAGGATAAAAAGCGTAATTCTGCAGTAGAAGGAATTTTTCGCTTTTATTTACAAAATATACGAAACATATACATGTACAAAGAATTTATTCATTGCAAGAGAAACGGTAAGTCTTGTCAACTAGGATGTCTTATAATAGTTTGAAATCCTTTGTTCTGTTTCGGAACTTAGCTATTACCGCCTCTATGCAGACCCGTGCTCGTTCATGTTTCTTGAGGGGCAGGTGGTCCTAGGCAGAAGAAAATTACGGGGGGGGGGTAAGGCAAAGCTGTATTTGTGATCCTTAGGCTAAGGAACATTTGAGATCTTGGAGAAGTTTAATTTCGGGGCCTTGGGTTAGTACAACATATTAGTACAACAACCTTTCAGCTATACAACCTGTCAGCAATACAACCTGTCAGCAATACAACCTGTCAGCAATACAACCTGTCAGCAATACAACCTGTCAGTAATACAACCTGTCAGTAATACAACCTGTCTATAATAATAATTCCCTTTTATTGACAGTATTGTCTTTTGTTTCGATTTTTTAGATTACTCTCAAGCTGCCAATCCCAGCACACAGTCTGCGTGTACCGTTTAATGTTAAATTCTGATTGTTTCATAAAATGGCAATCAAAATTGAGTTGCTAGATAGATAATACATATATGTATCATCAAAATCTGTAAGTTTATATAGGATAGGAATTCCATGGTCTTCTGAACCGTTCCTTTGATTAGGCAAATTAGGCGCCATTGTCCCTACCTCATAAAGGGCCCTTTTAATTATTATCTTAAAAAGATCGGACTCTAAAAGGGCCCCCATGAAGATACTTTTGTCTACAAATCTGTAAGCCCCGCACACATTTCTTTTCAGCACTATAAAACGGCCTTGACCCTGGTACATTCTCACCAATGATAGTACTCGGGAACTCCAAGGTTATTAATCGAGCGCTCTAACGGTGGGGGGGGGGCATTTGTCCTGGGGCATTCCACTAGCCGCAGACTTTGTGGGCCGTGCTTGGCAAGTATTTCACTATATTTATAAATACACATTTACAGCCCTTACTCTCAAAGTCAAACGTTTTATTTCACTTGTCATCCGAGGTGAAGATTTCGGTTCTGTAGAGATTCATTGGCGTGCACACAGAGGAATGGGTAGATGCGCGCGCCATGGTGCGCACACAGAGAAATGGGTAGATGCGCGCGCCATGGTGTGCACATAGAGAAATGGGTAGATGCGCGCGCCATGGTGTGCACATAGAGAAATGGGTAGATGCGCGGGCCATGGTGTGCACACAGAGAGATGTGTAGATGTGCGCGCCATGGTGTGCACATAGAGAAATGGGTAGATGCGCGCGCCATGGTGTGCACACAGAGAAATGGGTAGATGCGCGCGCCATGGTGTGCACACAGAGAAATGGGTAGATGTGCCAGCCATGGTGTGCCCACAGAGAAATGGGTAGATGTGCCAGCCATGGTGTGCACACAGAGAAATGGGTAGATGTGCCAGCCATAGTGTTCACACAGAAAAATGGGTAGATGTGCACCCCATGGTGTGCACACAGAGAAATGTGTAGATGTGCACGCCATGGTGTGCACAAAGAGAAATGGGTAGATGTGCCAGCCATGGTGTGCACACAGAGAAATGGGTAGATGTGCCAGCCATGGTGTGCACACAGAGAATCTGTAAGTTTATATAGTATAGGAATTCCATGGTCTTCTGAACCGTTCCTTTGTTTAGGCAAATTAGGCGCCATTGTCCCATGAAGATACTGTGTCTACAAATTTGTAAGCCCCGCACTCATTTTTTTTTCAGCACAATAAAACGGCCTTGACCCTGGTAATATGGTACATTCTCACCAATGATAGTACTCGGGAACTCCAAGGTTATTAATCGAGCGCTCTAACGGTTGGGGGGGGGGGCTTTTTTTGTCCTGGGGCATTCCACTAGCCGCAGACTTTGTGGGCCGTGCTTGGCAAGTATTTCATTATATTTATAAATACACATTTACAGCCAGCATTCTCAAAGTCAAACGTTTTATTTCACTTGTCATCAGAGGTGAGGATTTCGGTTCTGTAGAGATTCATTGGCGTGCACACAAAGAAATGGGTAGATGCGCGCGGCATGGTGTGTACACAGAGAAATGTGTAGATGTGCCAGCCATAGTGTTCACACAGAGAAATGTGTAGATGTGCACGCCATGGTGTGCACACAGAGAAATGGGTAGATGTGCCAGCCATGGTGTGCACAAAGAGAAATGGGTAGATGTGCCAGCCATGGTGTGCACACAGAGAAATGGGTAGATGTGCCAGCCATGGTGTGCACACAGAGAATCTGTAAGTTTATATAGTATAGGAATTCCATGGTCTTCTGAACCGTTCCTTTGTTTAGGCAAATTAGGCGCCATTGTCCCATGAAGATACTGTGTCTACAAATTTGTAAGCCCCGCACCCATTTTTTTTCAGCACAATAAAACGGCCTTGACCCTGGTAATATGGTACATTCTCACCAATGATAGTACTCGGGAACTCCAAGATTATTAATCGAGCGCTCTAACGGTTGGGGGGGGGGGCTTTTTTTGTCCTGGGGCATTCCACTAGCCGCAGACTTTGTGGGCCGTGCTTGGCAAGTATTTCATTATATTTATAAATACACATTTACAGCCCGCATTCTCAAAGTCAAACGTTTTATTTCACTTGTCATCAGAGGTGAGGATTTCGGTTCTGTAGAGATTCATTGGCGTGCACACAAAGAAATGGGTAGATGCGCGCGGCATGGTGTGTACACAGAGAAATGTGTAGATGTGCGCGCCATGGTGTGCACACAGAGAAATGTGTAGATATGCGCGCCATGGTGTGCACACAGAGGAATGGATAGATGCGCGTGCCATGGTGTGCACACAGAGAAATGGGTAGATGCGCGCGCCATGGTGTGCACACAGAGAAATGGGTAGATGCGCGTACCATGGTGCGCACAAAGAGAAATGGGTAGACGTGCGCACCATGGTGTGCACACAGAGAAATGGGTAGATGCGCGCGCCATGGTGTGCACACAGAGAAATGGGTAGATGCGCGCGCCATGGTGTGCACACAGAGAAATGGGTAGATGCGCGCGCCGTGGTGTGCACACAGAGAAATGGGTAGATGCGCGTACCATGGTGCGCACAAAGAGAAATGGGTAGACGTGCGCACCATGGTGTGCACACAGAGAAATGGGTAGATGCGCGCGCCATGGTGTGCACACAGAGAAATGGGTAGATGCGCGCGCCATGGTGTGCACACAGAGAAATGGGTAGATGCGCGCGCCGTGGTGTGCACACAGAGAAATGGGTAGATGCGCGCGCCATGGTGTGCACAAGTTTAACAATCGTAGTGCTAGAGAGTAGTGTGTGACACAGATATTCTCTAGTTGGAATGATTCAAATTATGTTTGGGAAAAAACAACCTTTAGTGAACATGATTAGTGAACATGATTAGTGAACATGATGAGTTCATCTAACAGAATCAAAACTGATTCAAATTTCTAAGATATACCATTTTGACTGTACAACATAGTAGTTTTGTGGAAACTATCTGGGACTGACACAGAGTAGGCCTACCAACTAGGACCACTATAATTATGTTTTTTGATTTAATTATAATGCATAAACAAGAAATGCATTAACAAAATACAAAAAGAATGCACATCAGATACGATTAAGACCAGTGGTGTGTAGTGAGCAGTGGTGTGTAGTGAGCAGTGGTGTGTAGTGAGCAGTGGTGTGTAGTGAGCAGTGGTGTGTAGTGACCAGTGGTGAGTAGTGACCAGTGGTGAGTAGTGACCAGTGGTGTGTAGTGACCAGTGGTATGTAGTGACCAGTGGTGAGTAGTGCGCATTCTATGTTAAATGAGTAGTCTGGTATTAACAAAGGCCAGCGTGTTAGATTAGCATTATTTATGTTTATGGTACTCAAGTTAGCTAATGGTTTGTGACGTATTAACACAGTAAATTCATTACCCAGCAATTATTTGTTAAATTTAGTTATTGTCCAAACTAAACCTAAACATTCAAGTTCTATCTGCTTTCAGTTTCTGATAACTTTCTGCTTAAATACAGTATTGGTTTATTGATATTATCCTGTATTATGGTATCGACATCTTTCAGTTGAGGTCCAGCTGATGTTTTACTGGCATTTGTGCCTACAATAAATTCCCCTGTGTGATCTATTTAACTTAAAAATTGGTTTTTCTACAAAACATTGTTTCATTTTCTTTAATGTCTTTTCACATTCTCTGCTCCATTCAAATTTTTGTTGCATCTTTCTCTTAGTTGATTGAACTAAAGATAGATTGAACTAAAAATAGAGTGAACTAAAGATAGATTGAACTAAAGATAGATTGAACTAAAGATAGAGTGAACTAAAGATTGATCTAAAGATAGATTGAACTAAAGATAGATTGAACTAAAAAGATAGATTGAACTAAAAAGATAGATTGAACTAAAGATAGATTGAACTAAAGATAGATTGAACTAAAGATAGATTGAACTAAAAAGATAGATTGAACTAAAGATAGATTGAACTAAAGATAGATTGAACTAAAGATAGATTGAACTAAAAATAGAGTGAACTAAAGGAAAAGGTATTTATTACAGAAGAGTAATTTATTTATGTTCTGTAAAGCATCACCTGTTTCCGATGTCATCACTGAATAACGGACCTGACTATAACAAACAAACAGCGGTAAGAGAGAGAGAGAGAGAGAGAGAGAGAGAGAGAGAGAGAGACCAATAAGAGTGAGATAGAAAGAGAAAGAAAGAAATAGAGAGAGTGAGAGAGCAATAATAGAGAGATAGATAGAAAGAGAAAGAAAGAAATAGAGAGAGCAATAAAAGTGAGATAGATAGAAAGAGAAAGAAAGAAATAGAGAGAGAGAGAGAGAGAGAGAAAGAGAGAGAAAGAAATTTATAGAGAAATTTTAGAATTTTGTCCAAAGCATATAGAAACTAATAGCTTTGAGTTTCTATTTTTAGATTATTTTTCCCCACTGTGAATCTATCGATCCTTTCAGTGAAAATGACCATCAAATATTTTTCTGCGGACAGGTCAGCCGTGTGGTTATGCAGAGACGGCTGTGGTCAACGAATGACCAGTGTGTAGCGGGCGCGAGCGGAGAATCCACCGCTGCCAGCGATTTGAAAAACCAACTAAGTTAAGATCCACAGCAGTGGTCCATCAAACCGATTCAAAGGGAGATGATCATCTCCAGGGTCGCAGGGTGACCTTACTAGCGGCGACGAGAGGTCGGTACTTAACTGTGTGTCATTGGGAGGCGGGGGGTTGGGGTGAGGGAGACACAAGACTGGTGTCACACCCCTCCCCCTACCCTACGGGGGACAAGACCATTACGTCCTTCGACAAATATCAAAAAGCTGATTATTTCGATGGAAGTCCAGTTATTTGAAATGATATATTTGATCTTTACGGGGCATGTAGAGCCAGTCTATGGTCTGTTAGGTAGAGCCATTCTATGGTCTGTTTGTTGGGTAGAGCCAGTCTATGGTCTGTTAGGTAGAGCCAGTCTATGGTCTGTTAGGTAGAGCCAGTCTATGGTCTGTTAGGTAGAGCCAGTCTATGGTCTGTTTGTTGGGTAGAGCCAGTCTATGGTCTGTTAGGTAGAGCCAGTCTATGGTCTGTTAGGTAGAGCCAGTCTATGGTCTGTTTGTTGGGTAGAGCCAGTCTATGGTCTGTTAGGTAGAGCCATTCTATGGTCTGTTTGTTGGGTAGAGCCAGTCTATGGTCTGTTAGGTGGAGCCAGTATATGGTCTGTCAGGTAGAGCCAGTCTATGGTCTGTTGGGTAGAGCCAGTCTATGGTCTGTTTGTTGGGTAGAGCCAGTCTATGGTCTGTTAGGTAGAGCCAGTCTATGGTCTGTTAGGTAGAGCCAGTCTATGGTCTGTTTGTTGGGTAGAGCCAGTCTATGGTCTGTTAGGTAGAGCCATTCTATGGTCTGTTTGTTGGGTAGAGCCAGTCTATGGTCTGTTGGGTAGAGCCAGTCTATGGTCTGTTGGGTAGAGCCAGTCTATGGTCTGTTGGGTAGAGCCAGTCAATGGTCTGTTGGGTAGAGCCAGTCTATGGTCTGTTGGGTAGAGCCAGTCTATGGTCTGTTGGGTAGAGCCAGTCAATGGTCTGTTAGGTAGAGCCAGTCTATGGCCTGTTAGGTAGAGCCAGTCTATGGTCTATTAGGTAGAGCCAGTCTATGGCTTATTGGTACATACTCGCAACAGACTACAGCTGGAAGACGTTGAATATTTCATATTATTTCTATATCATTTTTATTTTTATTTAATATTACGAAATACAACTGTGACAGAATCAAACCTTAAAATAATTCTTTAACAACCACACCTCCCCATCCACACTTCTCCAGCCACACCTCCCCACCCTTACCTCTCCAGCCACACCTCCCCCGCCACACCTCCCTTACCTCCCCAGCCACACCTCCCACGCCACACTTCTCCAGCCACACTTCACATTGTGACTTAAAGAAAGCTTAACGTGATTGAAATTTGTTTCCATTTATCAACGAAACAATCTATCCATGTCGACTTGCATTGAATGCAGGGACACTTTGCCCCCCCCCCCCCTCTTTCAGCACATTACCTGGGACATCAGTCTAGGGGCCCCAATTTGCTGTGTACCAGTAACTATTTGAGAAACTAAGCGAAAATACCAATAAGTAAATTAAATAGTTTAAATATTGGCTGTTGTTGAATTTAGTTCATTTGATTTCATTTTTTTTCTCTTTAGAAAAGAAAACAAATGGCAAAAATAAAAATATGACAACTAGGCCAGATACTACGCCAGATACAAGGCCAGATACTAGGCCAGATACAAGGCCAGATACAAGGCCAGATACTAGGCCAGATACAATGCCGGATACTAGGCCAGATACAAGGCCAGATACAAGGCCAGATACTAGGCCAGATACAAGACCAGATACTAGGCCAGATACAAGGCCAGATACAAGGCCAGATACAAGGCCGGATACAAGGCCAGATACAAGGCCGGGTACTAGGCCAGATACAAAGCCAGATACAAGGCCAGATACTAGGCCAGATACTAGGCCAGATACAAGCGCCAGATACAAGCGCCATATACAAGCGCAGATACAAGTGCCAAATACAAGCGCAGACACAAGCGCTAAATACAAGCGCAGATACAAACGCCAAATACAAACGCAGATATAAACGCAGATACAAGCGCCAAATACAAGCGCCAAATACAAGCGCCAAATACAAGCGCAGATATAAGCGCAGATATAAGCGCAGATATAAGCGCAGAAATAAGGGCAGATACAAGGGTTGATACAAGCCCCGATTCAAGGTTACAGTTTTTAAGTTTGACACAAACAAGATATAGAATCATTGGAGACAAACCTATTGATGTATACCTATAGTGTTACCAACCTGTGACTTGAGCCAATCACTATGAAGTCATTGTTCTAAGAAAATTTAGATTTACTGAAGTTCACAAATAGATTTTAGGTTTATCTCTCATCTTGAAAAACATTTTTTAAAAGCTTAAAATGCATTTGTTATAATGGTTGTATGGTACAACTAGTGCACACGATATGTTACAATAGTTGTATGGTAGAACTAGTGCACACGATATGTTACAATAGTTGTATGGTAGAACTAGTGCACACGATATGTTACAATAGTTGTATGGTAGAACTAGTGCAGACGATATGTCACAATAGTTGTATGGTAGAACTAGTGTACATAAAATGTTACAATATTTGGACGGTACAACTAGTGCACACGATATGTTACAATAGTTGTACGGTACAACTAGTGCACACGTATATGTTACAATAGTTGTATGGTAGAACTAGTGTACATAAAATGTTACAATATTTGGACGGTACAATAGATGTGTCAGTAGTATCCACATTATACACAGAGTAACTGCGGGCACGCGGCGCCAAGTACGGCCGTCTTTCACCAGTATAATCACCCAGAGTTGACGGTATAGAAACATGACAACCAATTTATGATATAAAATCACAGCGGGGTGTGTGTAAGGATGTAATCGGAAGGGCCGTAGACACGCGGATGGGGGAGGGGGGGTTAGGTATTTATTATTAATCGGTTCTGAAAGGATCGGTTGATACCCGTCACGTGATGCAGATAAACAATAACAAATGACACACAAACACACACTGCTGAATCATTTCATGGAAGTTGTGGGACTGGATAGGGGGGTGGGGGTGGAGAGCAGGCCTGTAGCGTGCGGGGGGGGGGCAGGGGGGTCAGGCCCCCCCTGCGTTTTGTCTGCCCCCCCTGCTTATTTGTTCTACTTATTAAAATGTATTACCTGGCCCCACTGCTATTGCCTGGCCCCTGCTGTAGAATGCCTGGCCCCCCCTCCTGTAGAATTTTCACGCTACGGGGCTGGTGGAGAGAATGCTGGCCTCTGGTTGGCCTCCAAATGGGTACCGCCCCGAGGGGGGACCTCGCCACACGCCCCAACTCTAGTCACGTTAATTGGGCAGGGGACACTCACAGAGTACACTGATAGGACGGAGAGGGGTTGGGGGTGGGGTGGAGAAAGGCAAAAGAGCGTATTGTTGATCTGTGAGTGGAAGAAATTGTGACCTTCGGGTCAACAGCCCGGGGGGGGGCCCACACCGCACGACAGTAATTCATTCGTTTCAGTGATCTGGGCTTTAAACATATTTTGTGGGACTGAGGATGGGTAAGGTCAGTGTACTGTGACCAGTTTCCTGTTTTAATCTACGTAACTGATTTATACTCTTGAATAAGAAAATATTTCACTTCGTTTCTTAATCTGGTTGGAAAAGAACCGGAGGAGGGGGGGGGGAGAGCAAAATATTGTTGACACCCAGCAGCCCCGTAGCCAAGGGGGGGGCACTGGGGGGCCGTGTCCCCCCGCTAGGTGTGGAGTGCCCCCCCCCCGCTTAAAAAGAAGAAAAAGAGGAAAAAATAAAGAAAAAGTAACTAAAATGAGAAAGTACCCCCTTGCTGGGTATTGGTGCCCCCCTGGTTACTTTGACCTGGCTACGGGCCTGACAACCGGGTGACGGGTTGGCTAGGCGTGGTCCCTGTTAGTATGTTTAAATTTTATCTGTAACAACACCAACAATAAAAATGATCTATTTAATATTATTTATATAATTCTATACTTTTTTTATTCTATGTGTCTAAGAGTTTTGTCTTTTTTACATTTGAAATGCCGTTATTGTTGTAGAATTAGACACGTGGATTTTTATTATCAAACGTAAGCACAATTATTACACTTACATAGCTCTGTTTAAATATGGAAAGGGTGTAATTGTATTTGAATTAATAAAAAAAAAAAGAACTCCAAACTATATTTGAAAATTATCGCATGGTCTCATCTCGTCTTTAAATAATAAACATGTTTTATTCCTAAAATTTAATTGATTATTCCATTTTTCCCCCTGTCCGTTTTGAAGCTACGGCCAGCAAGACTTTCAATTCACGTTCATTTATTGTAATTTGTATCGCCGCCAAGTTGTGGTGGGGTGTGTGTGTGTGTGTGTGTGTGTGAAGGATCCTCGCTTTATCCTCGCTAGTACCGACGATTTACAACAAAAAGTTGCCCTAAGAAATAAGAATCTGAGAAAAATTATTTGGAGGCAACCACATTCTCTTTATTTTTGTCAACAAATTTATTCTTTGCTTTTTTATGTAAGACAATATTAGCTGAGACATGTGGGAGCAGTCAAGCTCAGCGGTGTCGAACCTATGGCACGCGTGCCACAGTCGGCACGCAGAGCCTCACCAGTCGGCACGCGACTTAAATAACACCTCCCTTTAATTTCAATTGGAGTGTCGGCACTTTGCTATAAATAAGTGGGGTTTTTTTTTGGCAAGAATTTCGGGCACGCGGCCCCAAGAAGGTTCGCCACCGCCCCTGCCATCACCACCACCGCCGCCCCTGCCATCACCACCACCGCCGCCCCTGCCATCACCACCGCCGCCGCCCCTGCCATCACCACCACCGCCGCCCCTGCCATCACCACCGCCGCCGCCCCTGCCATCACCACCGCCGCCGCCCCTGCCATCACCACCGCCGCCGCCCCTGCCATCACCACCGCCGCCGCCCCTGCCATCACCACCACCGCCGCCCCTGCCATCACCACCACCGCCGCCCCTGCCATCACCACCACCACCGCCCCTGCTCTAGTACACACCACTGAAAATGAAGGCGGCACCATTTATAATAACGAAAGAGGGCTGACGAATCCCACGTTGTGGCTATCCAACGTTTCGAGAATTCGACTGTAATCTCATAGTCTCGTAACAAATCTCGTCAACATACGCGAGAAGTGAAAAGTACAATGTCTGATTCAAACAACATTTGCATATATACGTTCAAAACAACAGCACATTTTTATGGTACAAAAATGAATAGAATTAATGACAGCGAAACAAATCTTTAAGCTCAAACTATTGAGTCAAAGTCATAGATAGATATATCAAATTAGGCGATTTCGTTTTGACCAAGATATTACCTTGACCAATGGGGACTAAGGGGTGGGGGTGGGGGAGTGGAGTGAGGGGCGGGTCTAACAAGTAATAGACAAGTTTACTTGGACATTGACAAAGTAAAGATTGACAAGGTAATGATTGACAAAGTAAAGATTGACAACGTAAGGATTGACAACGTAAGGATTGACAAGGTAATGATTGACAAAGTAAAGATTGACAACGTAAGGATTGACAACGTAAGGATTGACAAGGTAATGATTGACAAAGTAAAGATTGACAACGTAAGGATTGACAACGTAAGGATTGACAACGTAAGGATTGACACAGTAAAGATTGACAACGTCAGGATTGACAATGTAATGATTGACAAAGTAAAGATTGACAACGTAAGGATTGACAAGGTAATGATTGAAAAAGTAAAGATTGACAACGTAAGGATTGACAACGTAAGGATTGACAACGTAAGGATTGACAACGTAAGGATTGACAATGTAATGATTGACAAAATAAAGATTGACAACGTAAGGATTGACAATTTAATGATTGACACAGTAAAGATTGACAACGTAAGGATTGACAACGTAAGGATTGACAACGTAAAGATTGACAACGTAAGGATTGACAACGTAAGGATTGTCAACGTAAGGATTGACAAGGTAATGATTGACAAAGTAATGATTAACAATGTGATATTTGACAATGTAAAAGAAAATAAACTCTATGATTGGGGTCTGATTGTATTTACAGTGTGTATCACCCATAAGCTGTCCCGTGACCGAGGCTTTGAAGGCGAAACGCAAGTCTTGTGTAAATCACGGAGGCTTAGAAAGAGATACTGATGTCTTGTCTTATGACCGAGGCTTTGGATATCATATCTTTTTGTGTTGGGCGTTGGCGTTGGTGCACCAGATGCACCAGATGTTCTTGATGTACTAGATACACTAGATGCATCAGAAGCACTAGATGCACCAGATGTGATATACATCAGCTAGACTATACAATTATACACACAGTGTGTGATTTACAAACAAGAGCAATACGTCAAGAGCAGTAACTTTAATAAGTCTTGTCCCTAGTTACAGCCCCATTGATTGTGTGAATTATGTCCCCTTTGTTGTTGATGTCAGCGTGCTTGTGACGGTGAGACATGAAGTGAAGCGTGAAACTGACCAAACGGTACGCTCGGACCTAGCTTGCTAAGAGTAAAAAAAAATGTGTGCCCGTGGGGGAATAGAGCGACAATTGAGGTCAGTTGAGGTCAGACATGTAAGAGGGTCAGACGGCAGAATGGGAGACTTACCTTGGATGGTCAATGGTTGTTTGGTCTTGAGCTGATCATGTGAGTAATACCGTTATATGTGATGTCATACATAGGCAGTCTTTTGATCTATGCAAAACTATTCCAAAACCGGTTTTTTGAAGTCGAAAGTTTCAAAAACCGGTTTTTAAATCGATGTTTGTATTGCCTATACACCGATGAGTGATACTGATGTTGTTTTGAATTAAACTGTTGAACTTCTCAGACAGAAGCTAACATTTGTTTGTTCAAATTCATAAGAAGAGAAGACTGTATGTTTTTGATTCAATAATTGAACTTTTTTATTCCTTTGTGTAAATAAAAACACACAATGAGAAAAGATTTTGAAGTAAAGGTATAAACACATTTTTTTTATTAAAATTTCATGGTAGTGGCGAGAAATTGTAATTGTTGGAGATGCTGTTGTAACAATGGTTGTTCACTGGGCTAGTCTTAATTTGTAAGTAGAGCCAAAAATCTGCGGTTTCTGACTTATCTGGCATTTACGGTATACTCTAGTATTGACATGTTTAACAATATTTTTTTTGCGTCGTTGACCGACGTGATAAAAAACAAAAACATGAGGACAATTTATAAACAGAAGTCGAATGACAATCAATCGTTAGTAAGAGATGATTATTTGCATTGTTGATATTTTTTTAAAAGAATAGACACAGACTAAACGAAGGGAGTCAATCACTAGTGAGGACAAAACAGAAATGGAGTTACGGGAACTGATTCGATGCTTATAAGAATTTGGGCGTGGTATAGAAAGAAATGTAGATAATAAACTGATCTTCATTATTGTCTGATTTACGACAGACGGACTTCTTCACAGAAATGAACTTATTTTTTGCTGTTTCTTGAAGAATAGGTGCATTATTATTAAAACCAGTAATTTATTTTGATTTTTATCTTGTTCACAACTCGCTTGGTACAGACGCAATCAAAACCACTTCTATAGTAGGACTAAATGTGACTAATAGAAGCACTAAACAGAAAATTGGAAATAGAATAGAAGATATGATGCTACCAACTAGAACATAAACTTCTATGGCGCTCAATTGATGGAAGAAATGCCACCAACTGGAGGACATGATTATATGGTGCTCACTTGATGGGAGAGGTGCTACAGACAGGAAGACATGATTATATGGTGTTCATTTGATGGGAGAGGTGCTACAGACAGGAAGACATGATTATATGGTGTTCATTTGATGGGAGAGGTGCTACAGACAGGAAGACATGATTATATGGTGTTCATTTGATGGGAGAGGTGCTACTGACAGGAAGACATGATTATATGGTGTTCATTTGATGGGAGAGGTGCTACAGACAGGAAGACATGATTATATGGTGTTCATTTGATGGGAGAGGTGCTACAGACAGGAAGACATGATTATATTGTGTTCATTTGATGGGAGAGGTGCTACAGACAGGAAGACATGATTATATGGTGTTCATTTGATGGGAGAGGTGCTACAGACAGGAAGACATGATTATATGGTGTTCATTTGATGGGAGAGGTGCTACAGACAGGAAGACATGATTATATGGTGTTCATTTGATGGGAGAGGTGCTACTGACAGAAAGACATGATTATATGGTGTTCATTTGATGGGAGAGGTGCTACAGACAGGAAGACATGATTATATGGTGTTCATTTGATGGGAGAGGTGCTACAGACAAGAAGACATGATTATATTGTGTTCATTTGATGGGAGAGGTGCTACAGACAGGAAGACATGATTATATGGTGTTCATTTGATGGGAGAGGTGCTACAGACAGGAAGACATGATTATATGGTGTTCATTTGATGGGAGAGGTGCTACAGATAGGAAGACATGATTATATGGTGCTCACTTGATGCGGAGCAATGCGATCAACTGGAGGACATGAATATATGGTGCTCAATTGATGAGAGCAACGCTATCAACTGGAGGACATGAATATATGGTGCTCAATTGATGAGAAGGAATGCCACCAACTTCAGGACATGCTATTACTTTGCGCTTTTGATGAGGAAGGTTGTCCCCAGATTTGTGTATAAACATATTACACCTAATTAATGACGTCATGTCGTTGACTCTTTGGACAGAGAGTATGAATTATTTCAATCCAGTAAAAACATTTGAACTTATTGTTTATCAGTATGGGTAACGATAGCTGAAAGTTATAGACTGGTATTACCAATAATAGAATATATTAAACTTTATATTACATTATTTACATGTTTTACTTCTGGTTCAACTTTTGATAAAGGACTCGGTAGTTTGAATGTTGAATGTGATAGTATTGCTAGTTTATAGGACTGTGATATTACTGGTAGTTTATAAGACTGTGATAGTACTGGTAGTTTATAGGACTATGATAGTACTGGTAGTTTAAAGGACTTCCAAAGACAAAATGAGAAAAAATAATTTAGCAATGTCTTTTTGAGACCAATAAGGAAATATTCCAAATCTTTTTGAGTCAAATTAGACATAATCCAAAACTTAATGAAAACAATTATGTACAAAAAGGCCAATCAACAATGTCAACATTGTCTAGAAAGTCGGAAATGTCATGTGACAATATTTGATTGACTTGGAACAATGTCAGAGAGAGCTGATGTCATGTGACATTTGATTGACTGGGAACAATTTCAGAGATAGCTGATGTCATGTGACAACATTTGATTGACTTGGAACAATGTCAGAGATAGCTGATGTCATGTGACAACATTTGATTGACTTGGAACAATTTCAGAGATAGCTGATGTCATAAGACCTATGAATCTTCGAGTTGTACAGAAATACTTTTATGTCTTCAGCAAACGTCAACTCGGCTTTCGAACTAAATATAATACAGCACAGGTACAGTACTGGTACAGCGCCGATACATCACTGGTACATCACTGGTACAGCACAGGTACAGTACTGGTACAGCACAGGTACAGTGCTGGTACATCACAGGTACATCACTGGTACAGTACTGGTACATCACTGTACAGTACTGGTACATCACTGGTACATCACAGGTACAGTACTGGTACAGTACTGGTACATCACTGGTACAGTACTGGTACATCACTGGTACAGTACTGGTACATCACTGGTACAGCACAGGTACAGTACTGGTACATCACTGGTACAGCACAGGTACAGTACTGGTACATCACTGGTACATCACAGGTACAGTACTGGTACATCACTGGTACATCACTGGTACATCACTGGTACATCACTGGTACAGCGTCGATACATCACTGGTACATCACTGGTACATCCCAGGTACAGTACTGGCACATCACTGGTACAGTACTGGTACATCACTGGTACAGTACTGGTACATCACTGGTACAGTACTGGTACATCATAGGTACAGTACTGGTACATCACTGGTACAGTACTGGTACATCACTGGTACAGTACTGGTACATCACTGGTACAGTACTGGTACATCACTGGTACAGTACTGGTACATCACTGGTACAGTACTGGTACATCACTGGTACAGCGTCGATACATCACTGGTACATCACTGGTACATCACAGGTACAACGCTGATACAGCACTGGTACATCACTGGTACAGCACAGGTACAACACTGGTACAGCACATAACAGAATGATTATAGCACATTTTTTTCATCAAGATCGTCTTGAGCAGAAACTTTAAATTTAAATCAAATGTGTGGCTGTGCGTTCGTTGACGACCATATGTGGGCACAGATTTGAGGGCCCCTGGTCTAGAATATTCACAGATTTGAGGGCCCTGGTCTAGAATATTCACAGATTTGAGGGCCCCTGGTGTAGAATATTCGCAGATTTGAGGGCCCCTGGTGTAGAATATTCACAGATTTGAGGGCCCCTGGTCTAGAATATTCACAGATTTGAGGGCCTCTGGTCTAGAATATTCACAGATTTGAGGGCCCCTGGTCTAGAATATTCACAGATTTGAGGGCCCCTGGTCTAGAATATTCACAGATTTGAGGGCCTCTGGTCTAGAATATTCACAGATTTGAGAACCCCTGGTCTAGAATATTCACATATTTGTATATTATCATATCAGTGATTACCTAGACCAGAATATTCACATATTCGTATATTATTTTATAATCATTTCATACATAGACCAGAATATTCACATATTTGTATATTATTGTAGCAGTAAATACCTACCTACATGCAATCATTGAAAATATTAAAACCTTTCTATTAAATCTTAAAGTGTCTACCAGAAATAACAGACTAGAGACAGAACTCCAGATAGTAGACATACTTTTATAGTGTACACTCAAAAGTGCATTTTGTAAGCATGGGCGTATTCGAGGGGGGGCATGGGGAGGCATTTGCCCCCTCCCTACATTTTGGAAAAATGGGGGGGGGGGAAAGGTGGGGGGGAGGGGCAAATGTCCTTCACTTGTGTCTGGCTGTTGAACTTGTACTGTTGCTGCAGAAGCCCTAAAATCTTCTCATAACGGCTTTTCGAAATATTACTATTTCTCTACTTTTCGTTTTATTGAGCCTGTACAACAATTTCTGAAATCCATCTTTTCATATTAATTTACGATAAATCTAAAATTCACTCAGTGGCTGACGATTATACACTAACAAGAATTGCCAGATTAAAAAAAAAAAACCTGAACTCCAAAAACATTTTTCGAAGGTCAAATCAAGCTACAAAAGGCCAAATTAAACAAAAAAGAAATTAAAATCGGAACATGCTTGTGCTTGTAGTCAAAATGTTTGAATGTTCAAATACATTTATTTATGTTAATAAAAATAATTAATGTATACTTAACTTGGATTTAATTGAGAAATAAACCTGTATGGCATTGTCAGTGAAAATAAAAAAAAAATTTTTATTTTGCCCCCCTCTGGAAAAATTCCTAGTGACGCCCATGCTGGTAAGCTCAAAATACCATTATCGTAGCATCGCTTCTTGTAAAAAGAAAGACGTCAATGCTAAGAACGAATCATGAATATATTAGTGAATGGGGTGGGGGGGCTGGAAGCTACAAACAGCTCAGTCTAGAGGGGACGCAATTGACTAATTTGGTCAAATATAGAGGAAACGCAATTGACTTATTTAGTCAAATATAGAGGAAACGCAATTGACTTATTTAGTCAAATATAGAGGAAACGCAATTGACTTATTTAGTCAAATCTAGAGGAAACGCAATTGACTTATTTAGTCAAATCTAGAGGATACGCAATTGACTAATGTGGTCAAATCAAGAGAAACGCAATTGACTAATTCGGTCAAATCTTGAGGAAAAGCAATGGACTAATTTGGTCAAATCTAGAGGATACGCAATTGACTAATGTGGTCAAATCAAGAGAAACGCAATTGACTAATTCGGTCAAATCTTGAGGAAAAGCAATGGACTAATTTGGTCAAATCAAGAGGATACGCAATTGACCAATTCGGTCAAATCAAGAGAAACGCAATTGACTAATTCGGTCAAATCTTGAGGAAAAGCAATTGACTAATTTGGTCAAATCAAGAGGATACTCAATTGACTAATTTGGTCAAAGCAAGAGAAACGCAATTGACTAATTTGGTCAAATCAATAGAAACGCAATTGACTAATTTGGTCAAATCAAGAGAAACGCAATTGACTAATTTGGTCAAATCAAGAGCTGGAGTCATTGACAAGTACATAGACCACCAAACAAACAAGATGTTTTATACCCTCCCCCCCCCACACACACATATAAAAAAGATTTATGGGCCAGACGTCATTACAGGTTCCCCTACCCACCCGTACAGCGTCATGTCGAAAAAAAGGTGGAGGAACAAAAATAGAAAGTTTCGGCTCTTCTCGAGCACCGTCATAGAACATAGTTGTCGTAAAGAACATGTCATAGAACAAATCTCTGTGTCGTGGAGTCAGACATCATGGAACTTCTTCATGGATTTAGGAACAACTATGGAAGAGCCAAGTGCAACAACTGACAATATGTTTAAAGTACAGATGGATCACTTTGATAGCAATTGTCCTGCACAAGAACTTACGAATCATGCATACGCGGTTGTCAGAGTACTCATATTAGACCAGCATTTCCACCCACAAACAAATTCCTAGACGGGCGCCACGAGGCCCCCGGGCGAAAGTTTAAGAAACCCTAGGCTAGAATATTCAAATAATGTGATATTATCAATTCGGTGAATTCCTAGATAAAAATATTCAAAGAGGAACTCCATGCAAGTTAAAACAATAAACAGAAATGATGACTTAATTAGAAGTTTATGATTTAAAAAAAAGTGAATGAAACAAAATATGATATTTTTTAAAATGTCATTTCAGTACATCTCCACAACGTAGTCAAGCCAATAGTTAGACATTTTGTCTAAGTAGATAATTCATAATTATCAAAAGAAATTATTTAAATTTTTTTTTATATCTTGCTTGCCACAGATGCAACCATGGAAAATATTTAACCCCTTCCAGCGTGTCTTAAAAGTGTCTCCTAGATTCACGAGACAGAATATGTTGGCCGGATAAAGAATGCCCATAGATTTAGATAAATGAAGAGGCGGCGCCGTTGAACCGTGTCATGTGGGAGGGAAACAAATAAAATACAGAGATGGCGCCGTTGAACCGTGTCATGTGGGAGGGAAACAAATAAAATACAGAGATGGCGCCGTTGAACCGTGTCATGTGGGAGGGAAACAAATAAAATACAGAGATGGCGCCGTTGAACCGTGTCATGTGGGAGGGAAACAAATAAAATACAGAGATGGCGCCGTTGAACCGTGTCATGTGGGAGGGAAACAAATAAAATACAGAGATGGCGCCGTTGAACCGTGTCATGTGGGAGGGAAACAAATAAAATACAGAGATGGCGCCGTTGAACCGTGTCATGTGGGAGGGAAACAAATAAAATACAGAGATGGCGCCGTTGAACCGTGTCATGTGGGAGGGAAACGAAATCCAAAGGCGGAGTCCTCCGGCAGTATCCAGGCTACTAAAGGAAACAAAAATAAAAAAATTTCCCCCCCTCCCCCACCTCTCTAAAAAAACAAAGATTCACGGGTCGTTAGTCATCATTACCACACCGTGCATAATTTAGAGATTTCTTCTGTGTACTGTACAGTTCCAATCATCACAATTTGTTTGCGAAATTCGCTTGTCCAAAGGTGCAACAGTTAATAATTTTGTCCCAACTCTATGGTGTTTGATTTTTCGGTGAAGAATACTAACAGGAGTCGAGAGAGAGAGAGAGAGAGAGAGAGAGAGAGAGAGAGAGAGAGAAAGGGAAAGAGAGAGAGAGAGAGAAAGAGAGGGAGGGAGAGAGAAAGGGAGGAAGGGAGAGAGAAAGGGAGGAAGGGAGAGAGAGATTACGGAGCGAGAGAGAGGGATGGGGAGACAAAAAAAAGAAGAGAGAGAAAGGGAGGAAGGGAAAGAGAGAGAGAGATGTAGGCAGCTAGAGAAATAGAGGTAAAAGGAGAGAAAGATGTAGGGAAAGAGAGAAAGAAAGGGAAGGAGAGAGAGATGTACGGAGAGAGAGAAAGGGAGAGAGATGTAGAGAGAGTGAGAACGAGTGTGTGTGTGTGTATGTGTGTGTGTGTGTGTGTGTGTGAGAGAGAGAGAGAGAGAGAGAGAGAGAGAGAGAGATGTATTAATATGTTATAACTAACATCAAGAGGTTCTGCCGTTGTGTCAAACTCAAATGGTGTCCTTCCACGAAAAAGAATGCCTACAGATTTGAGTATAAACATATTATAGGTAAATTAAGATATTCTTCCGTTGTCTCGTAAGACCGGATGTGAAAATCAATCAGATCAATAGCTCTGGACATTGAGAGCAAAACAGGCCACCAAACAGTGTGTGTGGACAGCCTAAACAGCATGTGTGGGCAGCCCAAACAGCATGTTTAGACAGCCCTAACAGCATGTGTGGACAGCACCAAACAGCATGTGTGGACAGCCCAAACAGCATGTATAGACAGCCCAAACATCATGTGTGGACAGCACCAAACAGCATGCATAGACAGCCCAAACATCATGTGTGGACAGCACCAAACAGCATGTGTGGACAGCCCAAACCAATACACGGGTCGTACGTCATTATACAGCAGCGTGCACACTGTTTCCGAAAAATGTTTGGATCATTTGCCTCTGGACAAATTATTTGACTGCTGACAGCAGGCTTGCGGAGCTGGAGCCGGAGCCGAAAAAATCTGGCGGCTCCACGGCTCCCAAATGCTTTTTTTTTACAGCAGAATTTTTTTTTTTTTTAGCTTTAAAATTCCAAATTTGTTTGATTGTTTGCCTCCTACAATTTGAAATGTTGTTATTTTTACGAACGCCACTACCGTAACAGCGTTTAAATGATAGCGTGCACGCACATCACCACAAGAAATCTTAAATGGGGAATCGTTTTGTGTTCGTTTTAAATCTTGTTTACCCTCCGAAATTTTTGTAATGGCATGTTATTTTGTTATATATAAAGTTAAAACAGTTCTATTTCATAGAATAATTGTATCAATCATTTAAAATACATTTTTACTAAGACGACAAGTAGAACGCGTCATTTCGTATTATTATTTGACCGCGAATCAGGCCCGTAGCGTGTGTGGGGGCAAGGGGGCTTAGCCCCCCTTGCGTTTTGTCTGGCCCCCTCTGCTTATTTGCTCTACTTAGTAAAATGTATTACCTGCCCCACCCTACTATTGCCTGGCCCCTGTTGTAGAAAGCCTGGCCCCTGTTGTAGAATGCCTGGCCCCTGCTGTAGAATTTTCACGCTACGGGGCTGCCGCGAATTTGTAATAGACTAAAAACAAAATGGTCGCTTTCTGTATTTAACAATTTTATTATAAACAGAATATCTGAAATAGAGTAGATAAATTTATAAGGCTGTGTCTATACGGACCCGGGTCCCAATAAAATCCGATTGTTATTCGGACCCGTAGCAAATACGCACTAAGCTTAGCTATATTTAAACTTTATTAGATAGAACCCGAAAAAATAATAATACAGAGTCCGCTTAGTGGAACCCTAAACACTGAGTAACGATTAAATCATACAATTCAAACAATTATAAAAACAAAACAATAATAAAGTTTATGTATAGCTAAGCTAAGTGCATATTTGCCACGGGTCCGAATAACAATCAGACTTTATTGGGACGGGGTCCGAATAAAAATCGGAGTTTATTGGTACCCGGGTCCGAATAGTCACTTCGAATTTATAAATAATAAATATAAATACTGAAGTCTTAAAATATTTTAAATAATGTATCATTTTACTATTTGCTAATTTGATCATTGAAATAACTTTTTATTACTTATGAAAATGGCGAATTGTGAAACCTCGGTCGAAAATAATGATATGATTCTGGATGCACTAAAATGGTTTGTTTTTAGTAAAACCGACAATGCGTATATTTTTCAAGTTCCTGACTATGGGGCAGCCCCGTAGCGTGAAAATTCTACAGCAGGGGCCAGGCAATAGCAAGGGGGGGGCAGGTAATACATTCTACTAAGTAGAACAAATAAGCAGAGGGGGCCAGACAAAACGCAGGGGGGCCCCGGCCCCCTTGCCCCCCCCCCCGCACGCTACGGGCCTGTTATGGGGGTGAACGCGACAAAATTTGCATAACATTTTATCAGCGGCATGTTTGCGTGGCGCAATTACAGAATTTTTTGTCTCGTGTGATACTATCTTAATAGGGAGCCGGAGCCGGAGCCGTCAAATTTGTAGGAGCCGGAGCCGGAGCCGGAAAAAAATTTGTAAGGCAAGAACTGATATAAGGCAAGAAATGATGTAAGGCGAGAATTGATGTAAGGCAAGAACTGATGTAAGGCAAGAATTGATGTAAGGCGAGAATTGGTGTAAGGCAAGAACTGATATAAGGCAAGAACTGATGTAAGGTAAGAATTGATGTAAGGCAATAAATGATGTAAGGCATGACTGATGTAAGGCAAGACTCATGTAAGGAAAGATTAATGTAAGGAAACAGTGGCGTAAGGCAAGATTGTGGCGTAGCGATTAATTGGGTCATACTTCATAAGAGCCGGTAGAGCTGCCGATGCTTTGTTGTTAACCCCAAGATCTTTGTTTACTAAGATCATAATCTAGAATAATGCATTGTCACAGAGTCTGTGTGTGTGTGTGTGTGTGCGAGCTTGTGTGTGTGTGTCTGTGTGTGCGAGCTTGTGTGTGTGTGTGTGCGAGCTTGTGTGTGTGTGTGTGTGTGTGCGAGCTTGTGTGTGTGTGTGCGAGCTTGTGTGTGTGTGTGTGTATGTGCGAGCTTGTGTGTGTGTGTGTGTGTGCGAGATTGTGTGTGTGTGTGTGTGTGTGCGAGCTTGTGTGTGTGTGTGTGCGAGCTTGTGTGTGTGTGCGTGTGTGCGAGCTTGTGTGTGTGTGTGTGTGCGAGCTTGTGTGTGTATATGTGTGTGTGTGTGTGTGTGTGTGCGAGCTTGTGTGTGTGTGTGTGTGTGTGTGTGTGCGAGTTTGTGTGTGTGTGTGTGCGTGCGTGTGTGTGTGTGTGTGCTTGTGTGTGTGTGTGTGTGTGTGCGAGCTTGTGTGTGCGTGTGTGCGTGTGTGTGCGAGCTTGTGTGTGTGTGTGCGAGCTTGTGTGTGTGTGTTGTGTGCGAGCTTGTGTGTGTGTGTGTGTGTGTGCGAGCTTGTGTGTGTGTGTGTGCGAGCTTGTGTGTGTGTGTGTGCGAGCTTGTGTGTGTGTGTGTGCTAGCTTGTGTGTGTGTGTGTGTGTGCGAGCTTGTGTGTATATGTGTGTGTGTGTGTGTGCGAGCTTGTGTGTGAGCTTGTGTGTGTGTGTGTATGTGTGTGTGTGTGTGCGAGCTTGTGTGTGTGTGTGTGCGAGCTTGTGTGTGCGAGCTTGTGTGTGTGTGTGTGCGAGCTTGTGTGTATGTGTGTGTGTGTGTGTGTGTGCGAGCTTGTGTGTGTGTGTGTGCGAGCTTGTGTGTATGTGTGTGTGTGTGTGCGAGCTTGTGTGTGTATGTGTGTGTGTGTATGTGTGTGTGTGTGTGCGAGCTTGTGTGTGTGTGTGTGTGCAAGCTTGTGTGTGCGAGCTTGTGTGTGTGTGTGTGTGTGCGAGCTTGTGTGTGTGTGTGTGTGAGAGCTTGTGTGTATGTGTGTGTGTGTGTGCGAGCTTGTGTGTGTGTGTGTGTGCGAGCTTGTGTGTATGTGTGTGTGTGTGTGTGCGAGCTTGTGTGTGTATGTGTGTGTGTGTATGTGTGTGTGTGTGTGCGAGCTTGTGTGTATGTGTGTGTTTGTGTGTGTACTCCAACCGTACGTGCTGTAAAGAACACTCCAACCGTACGTGCTGTAAAGAACACTCCAACCGTACTTGCTGTAAAGAACACTCCAACCGTACGTGTTGTAAAGAACACTCCAACCGTACGTGTTGTAAAGAACACTCCAACTGTACGTGCTGTAAAGAACAGTTCAACTGTACGTGTTGTAAAGAACACTCCAACCGTACATGTTGTAAAGAACACTCCAACCGTATGTGCTGTAAAGAACAGTCCAACTGTACGTGTTGTAAAGAACACTCCAACCGTACGTGTAAAGAACACTCCAACCCTATGTGCTGTAAAGAACAGTCCAACTGTACGTGTTGTAAAGAACACTCCAACCGTACATGTTGTAAAGAACACTCCAACCGTATGTGCTGTAAAGAACACTCCAACCGTACATGTTCATTTTGTGTGGCATCTTTTGTTTCAACGATTTTGGCCTTAACAACAAATTATAATAGATTGGAGAACCATTTACTTCCACTATGAGAAGACATAGTATCTGTCAATTTATTATCAAACTAACTGACGGACTCTTAAAAAAAAGATAATAGTATCTTTAAAATGAGTTTTATTTTGGCATAATTTTATATCAAGGAACTTGACAGTAAGCAGTTTTTATAACGACAGGTCATCGATTCATGGTCTAATGCACGTATTGATTAGTATTAATATGCAAGTAATACTGCATGTAGTTTATTGGCATACAAAGTATTGTCTATAATATTATTTATTATAGATACTGAGGCAATCTACTCTAGATACTGAGACAATCAATAGTAGTCTATTGGACAAAATTATATTAAATTAAAATGATAGTTTTGGGTGACATTGGAGTTATATGTGTTGACACAAACCAGCCATTCCTTCGAGATGACATACTTTCATGAATGACTCGTTCCAGCATTATTATCGGGGGGGGGGGTGCATCAAAGTAGTCAATACTATCACCCCGTGTGATAAATCAAAGTGTCCGTTACGTTTGGAAACTGGACACAGGTATCAGAAGTTCAAAGGGTGGGGTGGTATAACAAACGTTAGAAAAAAAAGGGGAAGCTATTCAGAAAAAAATGGTCACACCAGTTTTCTCTTGCGAAAGAAAAGAGTTTTGTCCTTTTGTTTACACACAAAAATATGACGCATTCATGAATGACATCATCAATAATGTTCCAGATTTAGACGTAAAAGTATCTCGATCAGAGATATAATCACTACAAATACTGGTGAATTAATCAGTCTATTTTAGTCGTTGGTTTAGGTCAGGGGGTCGGCAACCTTTTGAGACGGAAGAGCCAAAATTTAAAATTTGCATTTTTCTCAGTTTTTAAAGAGCCACTTAAGTTTTTGTTTCAATATTATGGTATTTGATTAGGCCGCAATTTGACAACGAAAGAGCCGCATGCGGCTCGCGAGTCGCAAGCTGCCGACCCCTGGTTTAGGTGCTAGACTTTTTTGTTTAATTGATTACTCTAACCAAGTAATGCGATACACCAGGTAAGTAATACCTTAACTTAAAACTTTTACTTACTGATAACTTATATAAATAGATATTTTACGAGCAGATGGATAGATTAATACAAAAGATCACCCGCTTTAAGTTTTATAAATAGATTTATTAGAGATGTCACGTGGTTACTCTCAGCATTACGTCATTCATGACTGATGGTTGGCGGGCTGGTATAAAGATATTAGCACCATAAAACCAGTGGCGTAGCGAGGGGTCGGCAAGGGCGCTACTCATAAGGAGGAGCCAAATGATATATTTTACATATAATATTATATGGTTATCGGAAGGGGGGGGCGCTAAAAAAAGGTATTGTGCCCCGGGCGCGAGTTAAGCTCGCTACATCCCTGCGTATATAACATAGTTCTATTTTTCATAAGTAAAAAAAAAATATCAAATTATATCAAATATATATCAAATATATATCAAATAAATATCAAATAAATATCAAATAAATATCAAATATATATCAAATATATATCAAATATATATCTAATATTGATAAAATATATATCAAATAAATATATATCTAATATTGATCAAATGTATACATCAATCCAACTAGCAACAAACATTGTAGCATTCTCTACGGCCTGCTAACTGTAAGGGTACGGCATATAAGCGAAACAAAGTCCCTAGCGCGGAATAGAGATGTAGCCTACAAATGTAGCCATCAGAGCCATGAGCCATGGGGCGGTACATATGCTCACAAACCTACTAGCGTTACCTTTCATTCAATTAAGAACAGGGGCTGGCGGCCAAATTACTTAGCACACAA
This sequence comes from Bulinus truncatus, assembly GCA_021962125.1. Lineage (NCBI taxonomy): Eukaryota > Metazoa > Mollusca > Gastropoda > Planorbidae > Bulinus > Bulinus truncatus. Next base: position 220,268 of record JAGDYQ010000387.1, read on the forward strand.
TTACGATAAAAATACTTTCTAAAGTAACCAGATCAGTCCAGAGGCGGATTAAGGGGGTTGATTGGTGCCCCGAGCGAAGTAAGAAATATTGTGCCCATAAATGCTGGTAAAAATTGTCTTTGTATGTTAAAACAAACAAAAAAAAAAAAACCCAAATAACTACAGCCCACCTTTAGGTCATCCATAGCAACCAACAATGAAAACAACTGAAAGAGATCAAAGGTTAAATCGGTAACAACAACACCAATGATGAGAAGAATTCAAAGTTGGTTTAAATGTTAATTCAAAATAAGAAAACTTAATGGATTTATTTAAATTAAATTTATTACAAACAATGTTTACGATTGTTAATCAAGGATTGAGATATAACCAGAGAAAGAGATTGTCTGTTTTAATAAACAAAATTCCAACAGAGCCGAGCTAACATAATCTAAATTATATTTTAATAGAAATCTGACATTTAGATTAGGTTAGGTTGTTACTTGACACAGCTGTGTTGTGCCAGACAGTTACTTGGCACAGCTATGTAGTGCCAGGCAGTTACTTGACACAGCTGTGTAAGTGCCAGACAGTTACTTGACACAGCTGTGTGGTGCCAGGCAGTTACTTGACACAGCTGTGTGGTGCCAGGCAGTTACTTGACACAGCTGTGTAGTGTCAGACAGTTACTCAATACAACTATGAAGAGGCAGGCAGTTACTTGTCACAAATGTGTCCAGGCAGGTAGCTGCTTGGTTCAACTGTGTCCTGGCAGGCAGCTATTTGAAACGTTTGCCCTAACAGGTCGACATATGTAGTACTGTTACTGTTAGTACTATTAGTACTGTTAGTACTGTTAAATGGAGAGAAAAAATGCAGAGCCATATTTGGGTCAAAGTCAGCATCAAGCCTGGGAGAGACATCAAACATCGGTCACTGACAAGACAAAATACATTATTTACTGAGTTGAAGGCCAACAGTTTGCTGCAGTACAAAAAAAAATGCAAAACGGTCACACATAAAAGACTGAGCCTACAAATCTAAGATGTGTCATGGCAGGGGTGATCTGCCCTTGGGGGGGGGGGTAAAAATAAATTGCTGACCTGTGCAACAAGCCTCAGAAACGCGTTGCAGATATTACTTGATTTAGTTTACGTCAGTTAAGAGTGAGAAAATATTTAAGAGACTTTTTGTTTGAGAGTAATTTAAATTTAGCATCTAGTGACAATTCATACCAAACTTTATGTCTGTGTACCACTAGAGAAGTAGGGATTCATTAGGAAGAATAATAACAGGGCAACGCCCATTGAACCTGGCGACACCCATCCCCTCTTGTCCTCACCCCATGAAAGTGAAAGGACTTCAGGCCCGGGGGGGGGGGTTGGGGTGAGAGGGAGGGGACTTGAAAAGAATTTGATCAGACGGCCAAGATAGAAAGAATGTAGAGGAGCGAAGTATGTTTGTTATAAAACACGAAATTTGTTTGTTATAAAAATCGAAGTCTGTTTGTTATAAAACACGAAGTCTGTTATAAAACACGAAGTCTGTCTGTTATAAAACACGAAGTCTGTTTGTTATAAAACACGAAGTCTATTTGTTATAAAACACGAAGTCTGTTTGTTATAAAACACGAAGTCTGTCTGTTATAAAACACGAATTCTGTTTGTTATAAAACACGAAGTCTGTTTGTTATAAAACACGAGGTCTGTTTGTAATAAAACACGAAGTCTGTCTGTTATAAAACACGAAGTCTGTTTGTTATAAAACACGAAGTCTGTCTGTTATAAAACAAATGGATAGAAATAAGCAGCATGCGGTTTCTGAGATAACGAATCTAGGCAGCCATTTAAAACTAATTGCGTGAAATAAAGATATCGCAAACATTCTAAAATTAATTTATGGCTTCTAAATTTCAGAAAATTTCAGTTTAGGCAAAAACTTGTTTTGATTAAAACTTTGAGAGAGTGCTAAGTTCGTGTTCAGATTAGCGATGACATTTTGATAAATCTTCAGGAAAATACATTGTGATATATTTTTTTTCTTTCTGTAGAGAAATGGTCTTATTGAGGTTCTCTTTACATATCAGAACGTGTATACAAGTACATGACTTAATAAAGGACAATAAGTCGATAAACGGTTCCGTTCAATATTATTTCAGTCAAAGAGATCTATATTGTAATATTATCATCTTATCAACCATCGCCGAGCCTATCCTATTGTCGATACGTAGGTCTGTCTGTGAATCTGTCTTCAACGCATTGTAATATCTCAGATGTTAAAACTGAATCATGAATGAGTACAGTGTGAATCATGACTCGGTGCAATGTGAATCATGATTCAGTGCAATGTGAATCATGAATGAGTGCAATGTGAATCATGAATAAGTGCAATGTGAATCATGAATAAGTATAAAGAAGATATTCATGTCTTGCAAGCCCATCTCAGAAATGTCTTTAAAAGGGAAATACTTTGCTCTCTCTCTCTCTCTCTCTCTCTCTCTCTCTCTCTCTCTCTCTCTCTCTCTCTCTCTCTCTCTCTCCCTATTCTATCAGCTTCAAGACCACGAATGATTTGATTAATTATAATTAGTTGGAGTTTAGTTTGGTTTCTATTTTTGTTTTATTCAAGAAAGTGGCCATCACCATGGCAACCATTTCATATATAAAATTTTGAAAAAATGTAAAACTTTTTACAACTTACAATACACCTCATTATAAATATCAATATGAACTGTTTGGAGCTTACAATACACATTATAAATATCAATATGAACTGTTTGGAGCTTACAATACACCTCATTATAAATATCAATATGAACTGTTTGGAGCTTACAATACACCTCATTATAAATATCAATGTGAACTGTTTGGAGCTTACAATACACCTCATTATAAATATCAATGTGAACTGTTTGGAGCTTACAATACACCTCATTATAAATATCAATGTGAACTGTTTGAGCTTACAATACACCTCATTATAAATATCAATGTGAACTGTTTGGAGCTTACAATACACCTCATTATAAATATCAATGTGAACTGTTTGGAGCTTACAATACACCTCATTATAAATATCAATGTGAACTGTTTGGAGCTTACAATACACCTCATTATAAATATCAATGTGAACTGTTTGGAGCTTACAATACACCTCATTATAAATATCAATGGGAACTGTTTGGAGCTTACAATAACTAAACTGTATGTGCTGGTAGAGTCCCCCCCCCTCTTATTGGGGGGAGGACATCGCACGTATCAGACAAGACTGTTGTAAGACAAGTCTAGGGTAGGGCAGGATTAGGGTAGGGCAGGACGAAGGTAGGGCAGGATTAGGGTAGGACAGGACGAGGCCCAGTCGGAAGGTAAAGGGCGATGTAAGTGTATTTAAGAGTATCATTTTACAAGTCACACTCTTGGAAAAAAAAAATAGCCTTGTTTCCCTCTACAGATGAAACAAACAAATTGTTACAATCTATCAAAAGATACATCGTGATTCAAAACTCACGATTGAGTCAGAGAGTAGGTGTTAATAAAATCACAATAGATGTGGACACATGAGCACCTTATGAAACCATCCATGTTTGATACTACTTAAAACACCTACTATTATCATAATGAATACAATAATCTAACTCTAAAAGCCCGAAACGGGGGAGAGAGAGGGGAGGGGGTGGTGGGAGGAGTCGTAGCTGGGGGCCAGTGGTGTAGACTAGAGGGCTGAGGGTGTCAAATTGTTTTGATTTATTTAGAGAAATAAATGGAAGGACAAAAAAAAAATAGATGAAATACAAGTTGGGGGGGGTCTAGGGCCCTAGATACAGGCCCCCCTTTAGAATTCGACGCCCCCTGGATCTACGGTAAAACAGTAGAGCAGCTAACGAACTTTTTTTTTTAAGATAAAAAAAATACAGGAGAAATTTTTTTTTGCCAAAAAAAAAAAATGTAATTGTTTAAGATCGCATTAGGCAGTGGTGGGACGGTCAGATCACGATATGTAAATATAAATAGAACAAGGGCGATAACTGGTAAGAAAAATTTGTTAGTTTTCGAGTGTATATAACTAACATTAAAATAATAGCACGGCTGGCGGTATTCGCCAAACGAATTGCCAGAAAAATCATTAGAAAGACACGGAAAAAGTGTGTTTTGACGTCAGTGACGGGCGGGTATACTAGGATGGATGAGGACGAATCGAATTGATCTCAAACCAAATAATTCTGATTGTAAACTGTCAAATTATTACATTATTTAACACATAGACTGTGTCAAATATTGATTTCTTTATTCATTCTTAAATTAACATAAATATTTTACTATAGAGAAACGCTGTTACAAGAGTGTTAAAAGAGTGTTACAAGATTCTTACAAGAATGCCATTGTACAAGAGGTTAAAGCTGTTTCGAGAACTGATAGATACATAAGTAGGTCAAGGCTAAGTCAGAGGAATTAGGTCAGATAATATGCTAAAATTTATCAATGCAAAAGAATGTGTGTACTAACTGTGTACATATCACATGTCTTTATTAAATCATATTTATATACCAGCAGTTTTTACCATCATTATATACCAGCAGTTTTTACCATCATTATATACCAGCAGTTTTTACCATCATTATATACCAGCGGTTTTTACCACCTTTACATACCAGCAGCTTTTACCATCATTGATTCACGATCATACCTTTCATTCTAGTTACAATGAACTGGAGACAAGGCCTATTGACCTCAAACTAAATGTCTAAACCGGGAGATGCAAGTGTTGTCAAAGAATTGTTTGAACTTTGGATAATGTATTGGATATTGACAATACTTCATAAGTTCTGTTGGTCAAACTTTGTTTAACTTTGTATATCTACAATATATCAGGTGTTTTGTTCGTCAAACTTTGTATAATGTATTGGGTATTGACAATACTTCATAAGTTCTGTTGGTCAAACTTTGTTTAACTTTGTATATCTACAATATATCAGGTGCTTTGTTCGTCAAACTTTGTATAATGTATTGGGTATTGGCAATGCTTCATAAGTTCTGTTGGTCAAACTTTGTTTAACTTTGTATATCGACAATATATCAGATGTTTTGTTCGTCAAACTTTGTATAATGTATTGAGTATCGACAATACTTAAGAATTTATTCTGTAAATTATTGGAAATGTTGAATGTAGATTACTGTTTTATAACCAACCAGCACCCTTCATGAGCTTTGCTTTTATAAAATAGATCAATAAATCTATTTTCCTAATTGTATTGACCAGCGCAGATCTATTTGATCTGAAATAAACAACAGACAGAGATAAATACGTTTTGTAAAAGTAAAAAAAAAAACCATCGAGTAAAAGAGTACCAAAATCTTGAATCGAAATGTTAAATTTGCATGGAGTCAGTTAATCGAGATATATTTTTGTAAAGTTGGTTTCACTAAACATTCATTATTGAAAAATGCAAAAGAAAAGTAAAAAAAATTAAACAATTTGTTAAAATAGTCATTTGATCTCTGCCTAGTAGGCCTTGTTTATAATCTCAATGCAGTATTTATAAATCTATTTCATACATTCAATGCAGTATTTATAAATCTATTTCATACATTCAATGCAGTATTTATAAATCTATTTCATACATTCAATGCAGTATTTATAAATCTATTTCATACATTCAATGCAGTATTTATAAATCTATTTCATACATTCAATGCAGTATTTATAAATCTATTTCATACATTCAATGCAGTATTTAAAAATCTATTTCATACATTCAATGCAGTTTTTATAAATCTATTTCATACATTCAATGCAGTATTTAAAAATCTATTTCATACATTCAATGCAGTTTTTAAAAATCTATTTCATACATTCAATGTAGTATTTATAAATCTATTTCATACATTCAATGCATTATTTATAAATCTATTTCATACATTCAATGCAGTATTTATAAATCTATTTCATACATTCAATGCAGTATTTATAAATCTATTTCATACATTCAATGCAGTATTTATAAATCTATTTCATACATTCAATGCAGTATTTATAAATCTATTTCATACATTCAATGCAGTATTTATAAATCTATTTCATACATTCAATGCAGTATTTATAAATCTATTTCATACATTCAATGTCTCTACTTTTCTGATATTGTAATGAGTTTCAGTGCATTTTATAAAAAAATAAAAATTTCTTCTTGTTTTGTTATTTGATCCGTTTATTTAAAATAAAAAGAAATAAAAGATCTAATCAGACTTGTATCTGAGCATGCCCGGTGGTAATTCGATTGATATAAAACCTGGCAAGTGATACAATTCGAACTGAGTATTGTCTTTATAAACATTTTAATAAATAGATAACAATAGCATTATCTTTAAATGGTTTTAACCGTCACAGAAGTTAGACGTTATCTTTAAGTAAATATATAACGTTTTATTTACTTTTGCATGATTATTACAACAGGTATTCCGAGGAAGTCAAAATCTAAGAACATAAAGTTTATTTTGCATTCACACAAAGATTTCACCATTGCGTTGGACGGCAGTAGAAATCACTACAGAACTTGGTGTGCACACATTGATACAGTGCACTACAGCATTGATGTGCACACGTTGATTCAGTGCACTACAGAACTTGGTATGCACACATTGATACAGTGCGTTAGGTGTGCATTGATACAGTCCACTAAAAAATTAGGTGTGCATTGATACAGTGCACTACAGAACTTAGTATGCACACATTGATACAGTGCATTAGGTGTGCATTGATACAGTGCACTACGGACTTTGGGGTGCATGCATTGATACAGTGCACTACAGAACATGGTGTGCACACATTGATACAGTGCACTAAAGAATTAGGTGTGCACACATTGATACAGTGCACTACAGAACTTAGTGTGCACACATTGATACAGTGCACGTAAGAATTAGGTGTGCACACATTGATACAGTGCACTACAGAACTTAGTGTGCACACATTGATACAGTGCATTAGGTGTGCATTGATAAGGTGCACTACAGAACTTAGTGTGCACACATTGATACAGTGCACTAAAGAATTAGGTGTGTACACATTGATACAGTGCACTACGGACTTTGGGGTGCATGCATTGATACAGTGAACTACAGAACATGGTGTGCACACATTGATACAGTGCACGAAATTTAACTGTGCACCGTTACATTATTAAGTTCATCGAGCTGGTTACAGCAGGTGGGCTATACAGGTGTAAAAGTGTTCCAGTGTGTATTCATTGAAGTGCAGCGTCTTCTACATTAAGCTATGCCCTGTCGAGCGTCAATTCCTGGCCCAAGGGCATCTATTGTATGCCACACACAGAATTACCACGCCCCCGATGAAACGTGAACCACTTATTACGAAGTGGCGGCAAACAAACTTGCCGACCCTATGTCCGGCACTGGGGATACATAAAATGTCAAGACTGAATTGGAAGAACGAATTTGAAAATATCGGTACGTACATAAACATTAATGGCTAATTATGGATATTATATTATTTAAGAAGGATTTGGATTAAGGGCGTTTGCAGAAGAATGTTGTTTGAGAAATAAGGGGTTACACAGCAATTTGATCAGGACTGTTGAAAAGTTTGTTTTTTTAATTGACAGGCAGTCTAGCAGTTTTTTAATTGACAGGCAGTCTAGCAGTTTTTTAATTGACAGGCAGTCTAGCAGTTTTTTAATTGACAGGCAGTCTAGCAGTTTTTTAATTGACAGGCAGTCTAGCAGTTTTATAATTGACAGGCAGTCTAGCAGTTTTATAATTGACAGGCAGTCTAGCAGTTTTATAATTGACAGGCAGTCTAGCAGTTTTATAACTGACACACAGTTTAGCAGTTTTATGATTGACACACAGTCTAGCAGTTTTATAATTGACACGCAGTCTAGCAGTTTTATAATTGACACACAGTCTAGCAGTTTTATAATTGACAGGCAGTCTAGCAGTTTTATAATTGACACGCAGTCTAGCAGTTTTATAATTGACACACAGTCTAGCAGTTTTATAATTGACACACAGTCTAGCAGTTTTCTAATTGACACGCAGTCTAGCAGTTTTATAATTGACACACAGTCTAGCAGTTTTATGAATAGAATCTTGTTTCACTGTATGTGGAGTTAGATAAAAACAAAACAATACGTATCAATGTACCGTTAGTAACGAGAATCTATGCCATACTAATATGTTAACATGACATTCACTGTTGTGTAGCTAATGTAACTGGTTCACAGTATTCATTATCATTCCAGGTCCATACGGTTCTGGTTCGAGATCTCATATTGCGAGTGACACGTTATATTTTAGATTGTTTATAATTGTGGAGAACAGGTTCTCACACATTGTTTAGAATGTAGGATAATATATAAAGTAAATCATTGAGAGGTTAAATCAAGAGTTCAGGATTAAATCTTTGGGGGTAGAGTCTTTACGTTTTCTAGCGACCTGGGTTAGGGAATTGATATGTGCTACCTTAGCCTTTGTTCCGAGAGTAGGGAGAGAGTCAACTGACATTCTGGACTAACAGATAAATCACCCGACTGCCACGGACTGTATTAGCATCAACCCCATCACATCTTCTCCTAATAGAATGTATGTCACGGATCAAACCAATAGCCGTGACGAGGGACATAGTGAAAACGTACGTACCAGTCCCCCATCCCGTTCCACCCTCCCCCGCATTCCAGCTGTTGTCCCCTCCTGATTTAATTACTGTAGGTCAGCACAGGTATCACGTTTGGATACCAGAGTGACCGTGACTTGCATACCTTTTCTGTTCGTGGAATAGAAGGTAATTTGCAGTTCCCACACATGCGTTTGACAACTGACTCGGAGTTATGGGGACAGATCGAGAGGGCCCAATGATATAAAAGTAGGTTTTGGAATAGAGTAGAAATTGGGGCTGAGGCGAGCGTAGAGAGTGGACGTGAGATGTAACGAAGTCCACTATAGCTTCTATTATTCTAGCAGTTAGTCAGAGCATAATTATCAGTGTAGGACAAAACCCCCACGGACAAAACCCCCAGCGGACAAAAACCCCAGCGGACATAACCCCCAGCGGACAAAACACCCAGCGGACAAAACACCCAGTGGACAAAACCCCCAAAACATTAAGATTGAATATAAGTCGATATTATTAATACTTCTATATATACGAAGTTGACCATGGGCTAAGGGAAATGTTTTTCGATATAACAGATATCATGTCTGTCAACACAGTATATCATTAGGCATGTTTCTATGTTGTTTTACCTAAATAAAGGATTGGCTTTCGACCACTGTGGTTCTTATCTTGTTTGTTTGACCGTCTGCTATAAAATGTGTGTCTGGCGCGAGAATTAAAAGGTAGAATAAAGATACGGTCAGTATTGACCTTGGGCTAAAACATTTAAATTAGTTTTTTTTTACCTTGTAAGTGTTACAAACTGTATTAAGACATCTTCCCGCGTTCAACACCCACCCCCTCTTCGTCCCGCGTTGTATCAACCCCCAATTGTTTATCTCCAATAGAATGTACGGACGTTGGGCTGACATGCACAGGCTTGTTAGTAAAACCAATGGCTCGTGACGACCCGTCTTCGGCCGAGCCGTCCATCTTTCACCTTCCCCCTCTCATGAGATTAATTCTTCGGACCAGGCCGGATGATAACAGAGCGTGCGCGCCTTATTATATGGTACCGTTGTCCAGTACACCTCGTGACGGTGGACACGTCTCCGCCTGACATCCATCTTTCCCCTTTCCCCCCATGAGATTAATTCCTCGGACCAGGCTAGATGATAACTGAGCGGCCGTGCCTTATCATACGGCACCGTTCGTCAGTGCACCTGGATGACACGACGTGATGTATGTTTTCAGAGTATGTTTCAATGATATAAAAGGAGATGAGTTTTAGTAATCGGGGAGCAGTCCATCCCCCTCTACGGACAGGACTGGGCGCATTCCCCCCCCCACTCCGAGGGGTCCACGTCATACGAGTCTGTTTTAGACTCCCGACTCTAAACTTCCTTTAGAGTTATTTGTATACTTATGATTTGCATATTGTAACTTAGCGGCACAGCTAAGAGTTCTTTTTAGAACTATATGTTTATATGCATCTGCTTTGAATAAAGTCTAAGTGTTGTTGATCGCACCCGACTTGAGTCGTTCTGTATTTATTCGTCACGTGGCTGTATGCAAATATAAATTATTGCCCTCACGTATTCAGTTCAGAACTAGATTACCCCACAGACAACGACCATCACACCAGCCCTAAAGGCGAGTTTGTGACAGTAAGATAATCTGCCTGTTGATGTAAAGTTAACAAGAGATTGCCTTTTATCACTGTGGCTCGACGGGCTAATGCAGCTTATTGGCGTACTTTGAAAAACAAATTCCCTTGAAAAATATGTATTTATATATTTTTTTTCATCCAGGTATTATATATTACATTTTTTAAAATAAAAACGAGGGCCAAAAAATAGATTTATAACAAAAATAGGGGAGAGGTCCAGTGGGGGTTTTGTCCGTTGGGGGTTTTGTCCGTGGGGGTTTTGTCCGCTGGGGGTTTTGTCCGGATACCCATAATTTTAGTAGTAAAAGACAGCAGTAGAGATATATATAAAAGGCGTTAGAGACTATTGGATTATGTGATGTTATGAACTTTTGATGTAAACATTTCATGTTGTAAGATAATCATTAAGATTAAAGAAGGAAAATACAAAGCCTGCATTTGACTCTTCTGTTGTTTGGTGTTTGTACATCGTGATTGTAACCAAAAGTAACACCAGCACGCAACAATAATACTTGTATGAGAATTATTTATAATTATATGGTATAAGTGTCAGAGATAGATCATGAGAACGTAAACATAGACAAGGTCTTTGTTAGGGTTTCGTTGGCCCAACTCAAAGACTTTTTATAAGTATTTATAGATGATAGACATGAAGGCACTTCGGAACCCTGAAGGCATCAAAAGACTATTGATTTTGTACTGTATGGGCCTGGCCTTAGGCAGTGGCCTCATTCTATAAACCTATGGCTGATTTAACATCACAATGACCAAGCCAGGTGCAACAAAAGTCACAATGTGTAGGACAATATGCAGATACAGCACCATTCAATGTCCAACAATACTTAGCACCATTCAATGTCCAACAATATGTAGCATTCAATGTCCAACAATATGTAGCATTCAATGTCCAACAATATCTAGCACCATTAAATGTCCAACAATATGTAGCACCATTCAATGTCCAACAATATGTAGCACCATTCAATGTCCAACAATATGTAGCACCATTCAATGTCCAACAATATGTAGCACCATTCAATGTCCAACAATATGTAGCACCATTCAATGTCCAACAATATGTAGCACCATTCAATGTCCAACAATATGTAGCACCATTCAATGTCCAACAATATGTAGCACTGTTACGGGCTCTTTTGTGGATAACCATTAAACACACAGTGAAACACACAGGTATATCAACAGATAAATCAACGCTTATTGATTTGAAATATAAAATAAATGAGCTTTATTTAAACTACTCGTGACTGCACGACTATCTCATACAAACTCTAATACCACACTGACTTAAAAACTAACTTACAACTTCTGGTCCCCGATCTGGTGGGTGGGGGATAGGTGGGGGATAGGTGGGGGATGGGTGTTTCGGACAGTAGGGCTTTGATCTCGGTAGGAGATCGGGGCGATGCGTTACGCACATCAAAGCCTGACTCGGAGGTTTGACCAGAGTCCAGTGGTGCTTTGATTTCGGGAGAAGAATAGGCGGCGGGGCGTTACGGACATCAAAGCCTGACAATAGGGCTTTGATTTCGGTCACTTTAACTGTGCTACGCTGACCACAGGTGTGGCGATGAGGAAAACATAATATGGGGGAAGGGGGGGCTGTGATGAGAGGGGTGCGATCGTAACATCTCCCTCCTTGTCAGTAAGCATGATGCAATCATGCAAAATAAAATAAACATCAAATTGTATACTGAACAAAACCAAAACTAATTTAACGTAAAATAATACAAGTATAACTAAAAAAACTTTAAACATTTTCATACCCGTAATAAGATGATTAGCATAAAAGAGAAAAAGCAAAAGTTACATGTTGATTGACAACTATTGTGTAGGTAACAAACTTATAACATAATGAATGGTATTACAATTAATAAAAGCCATGTATATTTACAGGGCGACATAACACCTGTCAACAAAAATGTTTAAACTGGTAACAATATATTTACAAATGACCTAGTTGTTAGTGATTGGACACTCAATGCCAGCAAGAACAAAATCGGATAACAATATTAAATTAATCAATGAATTACATTAGGCAAAATACTTATATTTAAAGTGTAAGTTATAAGCCAATGTGAGGAGTCATGTGACAATCATTAGTTCTCACCCAACATCAATACTGTGAGAGAATATATCTATCTTACGAATATTTTACAACACAAAATTATTATGCAAAACCTAGGATTATAATAAAAGTACTAATGAAAATATACCCCGACCATTACAGTTACCATTACACAGAAATTAAGATAGAACAGTGCGGTAATGCAAACAGGAATTAATGTCAACTCATAACTATATTTAATAACACTAATCAATTACTAGTTAGCCATAATATGCGTAGAAAAATTATTGATAAAAACTAAGTAACGTAATAACCAAATGATACATTTTTCAACAACAAATAAACTGGTCAACAAAAAAATATAACAAAACCACATATTCAACAACATACATCATCAAAATCCTAAAAAGAAATGTAATAGTTTACTTAGTTAGAAACATTAACCATTATCGTTACATATGTAAAGGGATGTCACGCAGCCCAGAATTAATCTATTTTATCATATGCTCCCGCCAGTTGCAATTTAAATCCCTCTCCCTGCCTTGACAGAACCCATATCTAGACTTTCTCATTTGATAACAATCGTTATCAACCCGATTATTTCTTGGTACTGACTTAGAAGTGAAATACTGATCAGGGTAATGGGGCCTAAAGTATTGCTCTACCCTTCTTCTACCATATGCATCTTCACCCGTATTTCTATAACAGTACCTGAGATAATTATCCCCACGGAAAGTGTAGTTCATTCTTCTACCATCATGATGTTGTCGGTCATACCGAAATGAACTCTCGTCTACACGAACCCTGTCAACTCCATCCCCAACCTGTTCGTCTAGGGATCTGCCATTCTCATTAACGGATACTTTCTTTTGGCTTCCCACGGCAGTCTCTGTAACTACGTCTAACTCTGTCATAACCCGGTCTGTACTTGGACTTTCCTTTGAGTAGTCAGTGTCAATTTGAGGTTCCTGGCAGTAAATGTCTTTATCTCTCATCCCTTGTGCCCTTGTTGTGACGGCGTTACAGTTCTGCATGGATGTATTCTGTCTTACCCAACTGTCTAACTCCACGGGACTACATTCTATCACGCCAGGGATGTTCCCAATTAGAACATCATAGGGTGGATCATCAATTACAAAGGCAGGTACCATACCCGAATAGAAAGGGGTCTTGATTTTAATCATGGCGAGGGGTAACTCGTGTATACCTCCTACAAATGACACGCAATGTCCTGTTTTCCCCGTCAACTCATGATCTTTAACCAGAGATCTTCTGATGCCTACTACTGTAGCCCCAGTGTCACGTAACACGTTTACTGGTGTGTCACCCACAAACCCAGGGTAGAACTTGAGGCTATGACCTGTTGCCAGTATTGCTAGCACCGGGTTAGCGCTCTCTCTCTGTCTCTGTCTGGAATCGTTTGTCAGATATGTATTCCTGCCAGGGTAGTTTCTCTTTGGCTTGGTGCAATATCGTGAAGTATGCCCCCTGCCGTTGCATGAGAAACATGTTAAACTACTAACTTTGTCATCCTTACAGTCCCTAGCAAGATGTCCGCCCTTCCCGCATGAGTAACACGATCTATCTCTGTCACGGCGGTCATTGGAACTGCTTCTGTGACGTCCGGGACTAGAGCTATGTCTACGTTCAGGTTGTGTGACTGCCCTGGCATAACATAGAACGTCTTGTCGTTGTTCTGTGTCTGCTTTCGATATGGGGTTTTCTGGATGTGCTGATTTGTATTTTCTCAAGAGGTCGGTAACTTCCTCTAACGATTTCGGCCCCTTCTCTTTTAAAAATGCTATAACATCCTTATGACACGCGTCTACGGCTTTGTCAACTAATATAAGTTCCCTCAGATTTTTATACTCTTGTTCGATACCCGATAATGCCACCCACCTATCGAAATACAAACTAAGATTTGTTGTAAATATCTGCGGATCGTCATCACTGGACGGACGGGTGTTATGAAATTTGTCCCTATATCCCTCAGATGTGTTTCCATACATTCGCATCAGTGCGTCTTTTACTATTTTGTAATCCCTTATTTCCACTCTGTCTAATTTCAAGCAGACATCCAAGGCTTTACCCCGGAGAAATGTCAAAAGTGAGGACGCCCATTCACACTCTGCTATCCCCGCACTACTTGCCAACAGCTCGAAACGTGATAGGTATGTGTCCATACTGTCCACATCCTCACTGAAATATGGTAACTTCAGGGTAGGCGTAGTTAGTCTCTCGCTATTCATGGTACTCGGGGGTTCGCTTGCTCTTGCTCTATCGAGTTCCAAACGCTCTTTCGCATTTTCCGCCTCTAGCTTTCTAATCATTCTCTCTTCGCACCTCTCATCCCTCTCCTTATCCTCCCTCTCTTTGTTTCTCGCTATCTCCTCGCGTCTCTCTTCCCTCTCCTTATCCTCCCTCACGCGTCTCTCTTCCCTCTCCTTATCCTCCCTCTCTTTGTTTCTCGCTATCTCCTCGCGTCTCTCTTCTTTCTCCTCGGCATCTCTTAGCTTAACCCAATCACGCAACTCCTGCCCGGTAAGTCCAAGGGACTTACCATTCTCTATTAAAGCTGTAAGGGTTGTCATGGCACTGATTATATATACAGCACAATATATCCCTAATACAAAATGAAAGGAGAATACTAGCAATAATAACTAACTATATAACTACTGGACAGAAAAGAGAACAACACCAACGAGAAAAAATAATAGTACAGCAATACAAAGTACCTAACTAATGGAACAAAAATTATGATAATTAACCTAAATGCACGTGTTTTAGTTGTTCCAAGTGGACCCTATTTTAACCTCTACTGTATTCGAATCAATACAGAATTCCACTAGGAACAACGAACAAAATACATTAGCAGGTTACAGTTAATGTTTATAAAAATTAATAAATAAAACAAAATTAAAATGTTAACTTAGCTGCAGCTTCCTGACCCTCTTGCAGAATTGATGACATTAATATAGTTCCATTTGAAATTTAACTTTAATGTTATTAGTTTCTGATTTATTTTATTGTTTTTTTTTTGTTTGTTTTTTTTTAATTAAAATACTATTGTCAATAATCCAATATTGTAACTGTACCACCGTAAATACCAGTCTTGAGACTTCAATCAGATCCGTAATACACACAGCTAGCTCACTATATAACAATTAGTTTCATCTGCAACATCAGCTACGTCAGTAACATCGGCAAACGGCAACGTCATGCAATATAGCAGTAAATAATATACGTACTATAAATTGCAGTAAGTAAGGAAGTACTCCAGGATTAATTCATTAACTAGACAGTAACCTCAGCTCAACAGTAATCTCAGTTGTTGCACATCAACATCAGTTTGCCGGAATGAAATAAACGATTCAACTTGGCAGGACCTCCCCTGCAGCCTATCAGCAACAATAACTTCTATCACTGCAGCCTATCAGCAACAATAACTTCTATCACTGCAGCCTATCAGCAACAATAACTTCTATCACAGATCAGATTCACAACGTCGACAGCAGCTATACGACAAGTTAAATATTCATGCCGTAGCTCACCTATATCCAAAGAAGAAAATACTCACAACGTCGTTTGTATTGACAGCAATTTTCACAATAACTCCTTACTCCGCAGTCACGAGTTCACGTCGGAGGTGCCATAAATGTTACGGGCTCTTTTGTGGATAACCATTAAACACACAGTGAAACACACAGGTATATCAACAGATAAATCAACGCTTATTGATTTGAAATATAAAATAAATGAGCTTTATTTAAACTACTCGTGACTGCACGACTATCTCATACAAACTCTAATACCACACTGACTTAAAAACTAACTTACAACTTCTGGTCCCCGGTCTGGTGGGTGGGGGATAGGTGGGGGATAGGTGGGGGATGGGTGTTTCGGACAGTAGGGCTTTGATCTCGGTAGGAGATCGGGGCGATGCGTTACGCACATCAAAGCCTGACTCGGAGGTTTGACCAGAGTCCAGTGGTGCTTTGATTTCGGGAGAAGAATAGGCGGCGGGGCGTTACGGACATCAAAGCCTGACAATAGGGCTTTGATTTCGGTCACTTTAACTGTGCTACGCTGACCACAGGTGTGGCGATGAGGAAAACATAATATGGGGGAAGGGGGGGCTGTGATGAGAGGGGGTGCGATCGTAACAAGCACCATTCAATGTCCAACAATATGTAGCGCCATTCAATGTCCTACAATATGTAGCACCATTCAAGGTCCAACAATATGTAGCACCATTCAAGGTCCAACAATATGTAGCACCATTCAATGTCCAACAATATGTAGCACCATTCAAGGTCCAACAATATGTAGCACCATTCAAGGTCCAACAATATGTAGCACCATTCAATGTCCAACAATATGTATATAAATATATATCGATATCATGAGTTTTAATGGCGAATATCTCCCATTTTTTAAATGAAAAAGCCACAGAGTAAATAATTTTAAGTCACTTAGTGGTATTTTTATAACCTATTCAGAGCCGGTATGTTCTTTTACCAAACTAGATCAAACTGTCTGGAATCACATTGAACGATAGAAAAATTAATCCTGTACAGCTGGACATTTCTAACGACATTTCTTTAACAAACGTTTTAATTATTGACCGCTGACATTACAAAATGTCGTGAGCTGACGTCATTTCTATTTATAGCCTAGCTACACAGTAGCTTATAGGACAAATCGTAGTGACTAAATGATAAATACTACAGAAGTAAAAGTAGCTAACCGTTTCATAGCCACACCAAGCTGCCAGCCACATTGGGCCACATTGTGGCTAGCCATTATAAAGGTTTTTAATATATATATATATATTTATTTATAATTTATCTGTAGGGAATGTAAAACTGAGATACATTCACTAGAATAAACTCTAGAATTGTGACAGCATATCTTTTGTGTCAACTGTATATTCTATGAAGTTTTAATTTTGATAGGCAAGATATGAAGACTCGGGTTACGCAACCTTCACCTCGCCATGAACTATGCATTACAAAAATAAAGACCGCTACTTCTATAATATAGACAACACGCATTTGAAAACCGTCTAATTATTTTTTTATAAAATCTACTAAATATTTGGTTTCCAGGTATATATAAACAAGTAGCCACTTTCAATGATGCCATAGTGTCAGCACAAAAAAGTCTGCAAATAAAGAACCAAAAAAAAAAAACCGACTTACAAACATATTGGTGGCCCAGCTAGCCGCTGGTCAACTAGTTTCATAGGTTATTGACTGTCAAAAAATGTATTTAACAATGAAGAGACCAGGTGAGGTGATGGATGACTGCACAAGGTGTAGGGTAGGTGGGGGGGAGTGGTTCACGTGTTTAGGGCCCCGTTCAGATTAGCAGAGCCGTTCTTAGAGTTTGGTGAACAAGATGGCTGACTAGGACATAGTGTCAGATGGTTGCCAGCTGGTTGTGAGATGGTTGCCAGCTGGTTGTGAGATGGATGGCATGCGGTTGTCAGATGGCTGCTAGGTGGTTGTGAGATGGATGGCATGTGGTTGTCAGATGGACGCTAGAAGGTTGTCAGATGGTTGCCAGTTGGTTGTGAGATGGATGGCATGTGGTTGTCAGATGGACGCTAGAAGGATTTAAGATGGGTGCCAGGTGGTTGTGAGATGGATGGCATGTGGTTGTCAGATGGACGCTAGGTGGTTGTCAGATGGGAGCTAGGTGGTTATGAGATTGATGTCATGTGGTTGTCAGATGGACGCCAGGTGGTTTTATAATGGGTGCTAGGTGGTTGTAAGATGGATGTCATGTGGTTGTGAGATGGACGCTAGGTGGTTGTCAGATGGGTGTAAGGTGGTTGTGAGATGGATGTCATGTGGTTGTCAAATGGACGCCAGGTGGTCGTATAATGGGTGCTAGGTGGTTGTGAGATGGGTGCTAGGTGGTTGTGAGATCGCTGTCATGTGGTTGTAGGATGGACGCCAGGTGGTTGTATAATGGGTGCTAGGTGGTTGTGAGATGGGTGCTAGGTGGTTGTGAGATGGGTGCTAGGTGGTTGTGAGATGGGTGTCATGTGGTTGTCAGATGGACGCTAGGTGGTTGTGAGATGGGTGCTAGGTGGTTGTGAGATGGGTGCTAGGTGGTTGTGAGATGGGTGTCATGTGGTTGTCAGATGGACGCTAGGTGGTTGTCAGATGGGTGGTAGGTGGTTGTGAGATGGATGTCATGTGGTTGTCAGATGGACGCAATGTGGCTGTGTAATGGGTGCTAGGTGGTTGTGAGATGGGTGCTAGGTGGTTGTGAGATGGGTGCTAGGTGGTTGTGAGATGGGTGCTAGGTGGTTGTGAGATGGGTGCTAGGTGGTTGTGAAATCGCTGTCATGTCAGATGGACGTCAGGTGGGTGTCTTGACGCATGAAATACACAAATGCGACAGCGTGTCTCGCCTCGACAATAAACCACAAAGTAAACAGGTGCATCAGAGAGATATTTTCATTTGGCTACGGGCCTGTCGGGGACCAAAGACTTCGTCACGGCGACCCAATGAACAGCAAACAACAGCTCTGATCAGGTTTCTAGAGGAGGGGGGGGGGGAGAGAGAGAATTTTAAAGACAACATCACGTGATACATTCCATTATTAAAAATAAAAGACACACACCTTAGAAAAAAGTTCAAACAACCGGTGTGTCTGTGTGTGTGTGAGGTATGACTGACGGGGCCCAACTAACGAATTATCGGGCCTCGAAATATTTCAAACTCTACAAATTGACTTCACCAAGATGCAAGAAGTGGAGAGAATGCAGCAACAGCTTGAAAGAAGAGTTTTGTTCTCGTGCAAAGTAGAATGTCGATAGTTACGGTTCGACCTACTTTTTCTGATTGTCTTAACGGTTGGTCTAGTCCTGGGGGGGGGGGGGGGTACACTAGAGTAAACCACTGAAGATAAGTGACAACATTTAACTAGTCCTCCCCCCCCCCTGCTCACTTTCTGAATTTTCAAAAACTTCTAGAAAACAGCCAGTTCAAAACATCAAGTATTTTGAGAATGGTACATACTGAAACATCAAGTATTTTGAGAATGGTACACACTGAAACATCAAGTATATTGATAATGGTACACACTAAAACATCAAGTATATTGATAATGGTACACACTGAAACATCAAGTATTTTGATAATGGTACACACTGAAACATCAAGTATTTTGATAATGGTACACATTGAAACATCAAGTATTTTGATAATGGTACACACTGAAACATCAACAAACATTCTCGCTCTGAGAAAACTTTCAGCTTTATGACTATAGTTGAAGTTTTCATTCTCCCTGACTCCCTGTGTAAATCCTGCAGTGACGATTTTCCAAAAAAAAAAAAAAAAAATATAGAAAAATCTCAATCCCCCACCAACACAAATCAGTTAAGTCACCCCACCCCACGTAGATCAACTGCCCGGGTACCCTAGCTAGTATGTCGTGACGCTTGAGAGACCCAGTATGCTATGAAGCCCCCCCCCCCCACCCTCACAGATTGGTTCGTTATCTTCAGCAATCAAGTTAAAAATGACCACAACTGCACATTTTGACATTTTTACATGGTAACATTTTGGCATGTTGACATTTTTACATTTAAAAAAAAAAAAAATTTAAATAATTTATAATTGATTGAGTTATACGGACTTGATATTATCGTTCAAGAAATAGTCTGATATTATCGTTCAAGAAATAGTCTGATACTATCGTTCAAGAAATAGTCTGATATTATCGTTCAAGAAATAGTCTGATATTATCGTTCAAGAAATAGTCTGATATTATCGATCAAGAAATAGTCTGATATTATCGTTCAAGAAATAGTCTAAGTTGTTGGTTGGATTAAACTAGAAATAATTGACGACTCAGCCCATTGTGTACAATACTCTGCCGACCATAAATACAAACGCCCTTTAACTTTGTCAGTGATAGTTAGTTTGGACTACAGTAGACTCGTTGTGTTCTCAGCACTGCAGGACTGTGGACTACCATTTAAGTCCATTGGTCAGTAGCAGTGTTTTATCCACACCCCCCGCACCTCAGGGGGTGAGAAGGGAAACTCCGGGGCTGAAAACTACAGAATTGTTTGGTCGTAATCATGTTCAGGGAAAAAAGCCGGGGGTGAAATTTCAAATTCCAGGGGTGAAAACTACCCCAGGAAATGGTCCGGATAAAACACTGGTCAGTAGTCTACCCAACGGGTCCATCTCTTGTTCATCCAGCAGGAAATATAATAATTTTTTCTTTGTTCGATTTTTTTTTAAAGGGGGGGGGGACAAAAAGTGAAAAAAGTTCAATAAGTCTTTATATTTATTCGACGTATGAAAGCATTCGTTGTCGGTTTAAAATAAATGTTTACGATAGATTGACATTCAGTGAGGACCGCGAGTAATAAAGATAAAGATGAGCGCATAATCTCCAAAACTAAACAGACCAATAATCGTTCATCATGATAGTGACGAAGCCGTAGTGTACAGACCAGGAATACCACGAGAAACTGTAAGAACGAGAGACTTTTAACTAAGGAATAACGTATTGACTTACTGAATGGCATTGAATTTCAATATAACAGCTCGCCAATTAGAACTCCATATAACAAACCCTTTGTCAACTTAATGCTATGTTGTAAAACTGTAGTCGGCAATATTTTGTATCCATAGTCACTGAATTCACGAGTTTATTTCACACACACACACACACACACACAAATATTTAGTTAAATAGATATATAGGTAGATAGATAGATAGATAGATAGAGAGAGAGAGAGAGAGAGAGAGAGAGAGAGAGAGAGAGAGAGAGAGAGAGAGCTTTTTTTATTGAGGAGGTACTTAGAAATATTGGGAGACTCCTGTGACAAGACAACCAAGACAGATAACTGCGATAATATATTCAAAGCTAATAGAGTCGGGAAGTGGTGTCGTCACAGGAGGCGCGAGACATAAGGACCAGTTATGGTTCTTTGGATGGCCGCCAAGTTGCTAGCAAACGCCAATAGGGTCAGGTATGCTCGAGGTCACTGAGGTCAAGTATGAACTTGCATTCCTATTTATAGTATTACCGCCAGTATCAAGTGCTGATGGTCAGATATGATGGTTAGATATGATGGTCAGAGATGATGGTCAGAGATGATGGTCAGATATGTTGGTCGGATAAGATGGTCAGATATGATGGTCATATATGTTGTTCCGATATGATGGTCAGATATGATGATCAGATATGATGGTCAGAGATGATGGTCGGATAAGATGGTCAGATATGATGTCATATATGTTGTTCTGATATGTTGTTCAGATATGCTGTTCAGATAAGATGGTCAGATATGTTGGTCAAATATGTTGTTCAGATATGATGGTCAGATATAATGATCAGATATGATGGTCGGATAAGATGGTCAGATATGATGTCATATATGTTGTTCAGATATGTTGTTCAGATATGCTGTTCAGATATGATGGTCAGATAAGTTGGCCAGATATGTTGGTCAGATATGATGGTCAGATATGTTGTTCAGATATGTTGGTCAGATATGATGGTCAGATAAGATTGTCGGATAAGATGGTCAGATGTGATGGTCAGTTGTGATGGTCAGATATGATGTTCCACCGAAAATGAATCCAGCCACTCAACACTTAGTCCTATCTGTAGTATGTTTAATATTTAACCCATGCCCAACCCCCCCCCCCCAATCCCCACAGTAGAAATAACTCAATAATATAATAGTAAAGGTAAAAATGTCACGTTTCAAAGTCTTGCAATAAAATATGGTTTTTGTTTTTTATTATTATTTTTTTAACTAAAATGATTACTTAAAAATACTTAAATATCGTTTTTTTTGTTAATTTTTATTTTCTCACAGAATGAAAACTAATTATTACTTATCTATCGCAGAAACTAAATCATTAAAGGTGTCTTAATTATATTCGTGATTCTTCCAATTATGTTTACAGTAATAAGCTAAACATGAAAAAAAAAACAGAACAAAATTTATAGCTTCATAATGAGATCAATTTAAAATGTAGAAATATCCTAAAAACAGATTTGAATATCGATTTTTCTAACTCATCTGTTAAGATTGTCAATACACTCAAATAAAGAAAACATTCAAGTTAAACAATTCTTTACAAAGATTTTTTTAAAATGTCAAAGATTGAGAATAAGTGTCTTGAAAGAGATATAAAATGAAAAAAAACAAGTTCAACAATGAATATAAATATTCATGAACAATTTTTGTAAATATCTAACACTAAATCTGAATATGTGCATTGGATGTACTTTAAACATGTCAAGCCTAATAAATTCTGTTGTTTATTTATACAATATTTTCTTTGTTGTGTTGCATGACTTAAAAGTAAAGACTCACCAGGTTCTGTACTCCCAGACTGCACCTGGATACATTGTCCTGTCTGTACATTCAGCTATCGATGAAATGTCCTGTCTGTACATTCAGCTATCGATGAAATGTCCTGTCTGTACATTCAGCTATTGATACATTGTCCTATGTAGACATTCAGCTATCGATGAAATGTCCTGTCTGTACATTCAGCTATCGATGAAATGTCCTGTCTGTACATTCAGCTATCGATGAAATGTCCTGTCTGTACATTCAGCTATCGATGAAATGTCCTGTCTGTACATTCAGCTATCGATGAAATGTCCTGTCTGTACATTCAGCTATCGATGAAATGTCCTGTGTATACATTCAGCTATATGTGAAATGTCCTGTCTGTACATTCAAATATTGATAACACTTTGTACTTTAGGCATCTGAACGAGATAAATTGTCATTTCAGCCTCTTATATTGGATGTATTATCATTTCAGCCTCTTATATTGGATGTATTATCATTTCAGCCTCTTATATTGGATGTATTATCATTTCAGCCTCTTATATTGGATGTATTATCATTTCAGCCTCTTATATTGGATGTATTATCATTTCAGCCTCTTGTATTGGATGTATTATCATTTCAGCCTCTTGTATTGGATGTATTATCATTTCAGCCACTTATATTGGATGTATTATCATTTCAGCCTCTTGTATTGGATGTATTGTCATTTCAGCCTCTTATATTGGATGTATTGTCATTTCAGCCTCTTATATTGGATGTATTGTCATTTCAGTTTACAGTATCCCCCAATGACCTCCATGTAAACGCAATGCTTGTGACTACAAACTGTTGACCAAGAGAGTGAACAAGGTCCACTAACTGGACTTTTCATCAGATCGCCTGTGAAATGTATATTTAGTATTTTGTATGTAAATTACACATATGTATACCAGGACTAACACATATTTTGGGAAGGGGCCTGAAGGGGGGGGGGTAAAGGGGCCTAGGAAAAAAGCATCTGTGGGGGGCCTCAGATTAAATAAAATAGACAAGTACTTGAAGGAGGGGATTAGGGAGTGGGGGGCCCCAGGTGGTTGCCGAGTTCGTTTGTATATATATATATATATATATATATATATATATATATATATATATATATATAAATGAACAGATATATGTGTGTGTGTGTTGGTGATATTGTAAAATTGTATACTGGGTACAGAGTGATACATTTAGGGTACAGTGTGATACATTTAGGGTACAGTGTGATACATTTAGGGTACAGTGTGATACATTTAGGGTACAGTGTGATACATTTAGGGTACAGTGTGATACATTTAGGGTACAGTGTTTTACATTTAGGGCTCACGTGGGAAACTGTTTTAAGAGTCCCCGTTAGTTATTAGCAAAACAGGTTTCCACACAAAAAGATGATGCAGCGTATTTTGCTCCTTCCCCCTCCCCCTTTGTTTGTGTCATTAGGGGTTCAGAGGTGGATTCAGCGTTATGGAATGCGCGGGGGTGGGGGTGGGGGGGGTCTGGAGCCATTGCTCTAGTCGCCACATGAAAGGACCTCTAAAGGTTGGAAAGGGAGGGGGCGTATGCCCCACTAGCACCCTCCATTGTGTGCACTGTATTGTCGCAGTGAATCAGTCATATTTTGTCGACATCATTGTTGTAAATAGAAGGGGCGGACCGCCCAGGGGTGGAACTTATTTTCTTCTACCCAGGGGGCTGTATTTTAGTACATTTGGGCAGGAAAATGGTGCGATAGTTGAGGGGTCAGACCGACTTTCAGCAAAATCTCAAGTTACATCCCTGGACTAAATATTACTGGTTTATTTATTATCTGTCTGTAAGGAGAAAGTCGAGACGGGTAATTGATATGACGTCATTTGAATGACAATATCAAAAATTTAGCTATTTATTATTTAACAATAATTGAAATCGCGTGACCTTTTATCTTATTAATAATTAATTAGGTAACACTAAAACTGTCTGTCTTTGAGTCACTGTTTGTGTGTTTAGTTCGCCTGCTTGCATTGTGTTATGTTTCTTTAGCTTTTACTTATCTTCGAGTATGATTGTCTTGTGTGTCTTGTGTGTATTCTAAGTCTGTCACGGTGGGGGCCAGACCCACCGAAAAGTGGGGCAAATGCACAGGGGCCCGGCGAGTTTTAGGGGCCCGGACTGAGCTGGCCAATCAACTTTTGAAAATATTATTATCAGCACGACGGGGAGGGGAGGGGGCCGTGACAACCCTTCCCTGGGGCCCGAAATTTATGTCGGTGGGCCTGGGTGGGGCCCAGTAATTATACACAAAATAACAAATAATCTAAACAACAGTATTGGAACCGCCGGCTTATTCAGAAAAAGAAACAAAAAATTCCTCCGCTTAGGTCTCAAGTTCTCACCTTGGATGAAAATAAAAGTGGCGGAGAGATACAACAGAGTTGAAGGGTGTGATGGGGGTGTCAGGTGGAAGATGTGTATCGACTAGACACGGCTGGACACGACGAACCCTACAGGAATGAAATTACGTATCAATGGAGAGTGATCAAGAATGACCGTTTTATAAAAATCGAATTCAACCTCTGCGTCCAACTAATCGATAACTAATAATGATCTTTTGGTGGAGGTTTTTTTTTTTTTTTGAAATATTTATTTGAAGGCGTAACCGTCTCAATAGCAGAGGGGCCCACTGTTAGGACATTTATTTCACCGTTAACTGATTAGACTTATAGCAATTGGGGCCCCCTGTTAGGACTTTTTTCACAGTTAACTGATATGACTTAGAAGTTCAGGGGTCGGGGGGGTCCTTTTTAAAAGATTATTAGGGGCCCGGGATTTGCAAGCGACAGCATGACAGCGAATGTACCTTCGCCTATGACACCTAAAAAAGGATGGAAAGTCCAAGAATAGGATAACATCTTTAAAATAAAATTTTAATTAACGGGCCAAGGCCCAGACAGGGCCGGCATTTGGTGAAGGACTATGGCAACTGCCCGAAGCCCTCGCCCCGCAATCGGCCCTGCGAATATGAGACTGTAACAAGTTGTATAGTTAAATATTCATCTCTCGACCCAAAAATGTGACAATCCGCTAGGGCCTCCTATACCCCAGGCATCTGCCCAAGAGTGTCTTAAAGGCCCCGGTTGCAGACACACTCAATTCAACATGATACCATTCAGACATAGTACAATACTGTAATTTTTAGTACAGTGTAACGATTGATTGGTTTATTTTCAAACAATTTGAAGATTAAAAACACGTGAAAAAAATGTCAATAAACAGAATCTAAATAATACACAATGCGCACATACGAGTTAAAAACGGACATCTTTGAGAGTGACATATGTGTGTTACTGTACTCAGCATATCAATATATAAGTGCCATACAATTAAAAAGGAAAAAAAAAACATAAATGGGCGCAACTTTTAAGGTCATCATTAGAAGATTGTTTTTTTCAATAACGATGCGCTTTATGTTAGATAAATATATTTATTCTGTTGTAAGGGGCATTATTCCTTTCATCACAAAGTTTTACGTAACAGGAATGCACAAGATTATTATTTCAACAACAAATGTAATTAGAAGCTCACCTTCAAGACATGCAATGGCTCCTCATGAGGCGTTTGGTAAGTGACGCCTCCGGATACTTGAGTAGTGACACTTAAGTGACTAGAATAATAAAACTCCATGTAAATCAGGCCCGGGACCTAACACTATCTTCTGGACAACTCCCTAGCAGGAGTAGCAGATGCATCTTAAAGTCCAGACCACTGCAGAATTAATCTGCCGCATCTCGCACAGAGGTAGCTGACTGTAGATTTAAAAAAAAACAAAAAAAAAACATCAGAATTTCTGTAAGCCGCGGGCTAAACCAGCGAACTCACAAAACGAGCCATCAGACACATGGGATAAGTTATAACAGAGTGGGGGGGGGGGGGGTCAGTCTGCACCGAGCCAAATGTTTTTACGATTTTCCCGGCAACCAATAAAAATGTCGATCCATTGATCACGCCCAACCTGCAATGGAAATTGCGCCAATTTTTTTGTCTGGTGTCATGAAATAAACGTCTGGTCTGTACCGGTCTGGTGTTTATCTTTAACTCTTCTTCCTTCAAAGTTTAAAGAGTACACCAATTTTATGTATCTCTTTCTAACAGTTTACAATTGTTCTTCGCCAAACTTTCTCTCCTGTTCATATTCTCTCTGTCTTTCCAACTTTGTCTCTTAGTCCACCTGCCGAATCGTTCTTCGGAGTTATAGTCTCTCACTTTCTTTCTATCTGTTTCATCTATACTTCCTGTCTCCCTACCATTTGATTTCATATGACTGTTAACTCCAATATAAACAATTTATTAGAGTTAAAGTTTCAGTAGATATGAATCAACAAAACCCCCCCAGTGTTCAATGACCTACGCCACCCAACCCCCCTCCCCCTCTTATCTCTTATCAACCCCCCCCCCCCCCAAAAAAAAAACAATGTGTGTGATATATTAACATAATGGTTCAACTGTAAGAAGGAGGAGGGTGATGCGTGCGTCTGGGGCAGCCACATTAAACAACAACAGCCACAAAAGCCACAACAGCAACCACAGCTACAACAGCAAAAAAGCCACAACAGCAACTATAGCCACAACAGCAACTACAGCCACAACAGCAACTACAGCCACAACAGCAACAACAGCTACAACAGCCACAACAGCAACCACTGCCACAACAGCAACTATAGCCACATCAGCAACTACAGCCACAAAAGCCACAACAGCAACTACAGCCACAACAGCAACTATAGCCACAACAGCAACTACAGCCACAACAGCAACTATAGCCACAACAGCAACTACAACCACAACAGCAACTACAACCACAAAAGCCACAACAGCAACCACTGCTACAACAGCATCAAAATCCACAACAGCAACCACAGCCAAAACAGTAACTATAGCCACAACAGCAACTACTGCCACAAATGCCACAACAGCAACCACAGCCACAACAGCAACTATAGCAACTACGGCCACAACAGCAACTATAGCCACACCAGCAACAACAGCCACGTCAGACAGTGGAGTTCAATTACCTTCTAGCTGCACAGTGCATTGTGAGTCACTGGTTGCCTGTGTTCAGGTAGTGTGGGGGGGGGGAGGGGTTGCTGGAAGCTCGTACACAGTGGGACTATTTTATTGTCCGTTAATGGTGAAGGTGTTTTTTTTAATTAAACCAAAAAATGTTGGAAGCAGCGGGGTTAAACAAAAGCTCCGCCCACCACAATATACACGAGGAAAAAAAATCAACATAAAAATCATACGTCAGTCTGTCTGACTGTTTGCATGTTTACCTGTGTGTCTGTTTGCATGTTTACCCGTGTGTCTGTTTGCATGTGTACCTGTGTGTCTGTTTGCATGTTTACCTGTGTGTCTGTTTGCATGTTTACCTGTGTGTCTGTTTACATGTGTACCTGTGTGTGTCTGTTTGCATGTTTACCTGTGTGTCTGTTTGCATTTTTACCTGTGTGTCTGTTTGCATGTGTACCTGTGTGTCTGCTTGTATGTTTACCTGTGTGTCTGTTTGTACGTTTACCTGTGTGCCTTTTTGTATGTTTATCTGTGCGTCTGTTTGCATGTTTACCTGTGCGTCTGTTTGTATGTTTACCTGTGTGTCTGTTTGCATGTGTACCTGTGAGTCTGTTTGTATGTTTACCTGTATGTCTGTTTGTATGTTTACCTGTGTGTCTGTTTGAATGTTTACCTGTGCGTCTGTTTGTATGTTTACCTGAGTGTCTGTTTGTATGTTTACCTGAGTGTCTGTTTGTATGTTTACCTGTGTGTCTGTTTGTATGTTTATCAGTGCATCTGTTTGTATATTTACCTGTGCGTCTGTTTGTATGTTTACCTGTGTGTCTGTTTGTATGTTTATCAGTGCGTCTGTTTGTATGTTTACCTGTGTGTCTGTTTGTATGTTTATCAGTGCGTCTGTTTGTATGTTTTCCTGTGTGTCTGTTTGCATGTTTACCTGTGTGTCTGTTTGCATGTTTACCTGTGTGTTTGTCAGTCCTTGATTTAAGAAAAAAACCAGTGCCGGGGATGAAACAAATTTTCTGCAGACAGGTCTCAGTGCCGGGGATATCCCCGGCATCCCCGGCGGTAAATCGAGCCCTGTGTGTCTGTTACTATGAACGCATGAGGGTCTTTTTAAATAATCGCCACTGTGACTGTGACTGTTGGCCTGTCTGTCTGTCTGTCAGTCTGTCTGTCTGTCTGTCTGTCTGCCTATCATCTCTTAAAAGACATTCATATTCAGTGATCTAGATAAGCACGTTGGTAAATAGCCAGATACAGACGGCTAGAAAAAATTGACAGAAATATTTCTCACTATTTGTCTATATATACATTTCAATAGTCTGTTTTTGTTTCACCTTATCTTCAAGTTTACATTTTCAATCTTTTTTTTTTCGCTAATTGCTAAACAATTACAACGAATAGCACTGGAAGATCAAGCTGACCTTCAAAGTCTGTGAGACCTAAACTTCAGTGAGGGTGATTAAACTAACTTCTACTCGTGATAAACTTTTCTTTTGTTTTTGTTTTTTTAATTTTATTTATTGTCGAATGAGCGGCCAGAATCCCGAGTTCAGGTAAATAGAATTTTTTTTTTAAAAAAAGGAAGTCACAGACCTCCGGGGGCAGGGTTTAAGAGTTTAAGAATACAATGACAATGCAAAACCTAGGGATTTGGGGTCCCGGGGGGGAGCTTGGCCTCTTTGGGGGCCCCTGCATTTTGACATTAGAAACCATGACATGAGATAATGTAGTCAATATTTAACGTAAAAGAATTTTTGGGCCCTCCTCAAGCTGGGGGCCCGGGGGAACTTTCGAATTCAGACCCCCTCCCCCCCCCCCACCCTAGGTGCGCCTCTGTACAATGAACCAATACTGCATTTAAATCCACTGCGGCAGAGTTGAAAGGTCAAATATTGATCGGGGATTGTCGAGTCACATGACTGTCAGCACTCTTTTAGTCGCAGTTGTCAACCGCCTGCACAAAGGGGGGTACGACAATTGTTATCCAGGGGTACGGGAATTGTCATCCAGTGGGTACGGGAAATGTCATCCAGTGGGTACGGGAAATGTTATCCAGTGGGTACGGGAAATGTCATCCAGTGGGTACGGGAATTGTCATCCAGTGGGTACGGGAATTGTTATCCAGAGGTACGGGAAATGTCATCCACTGGGTACGGGAAATGTCATCCAGTGGGTACGGGAATTGTCATCCAGTGGGTATGCAGCAACATATAAGTTTTTTTTTTTACAACAACCAATGAGTTTGCAGAAGGTTGTCCAGTTTGCTGCGTGGTTCATCACCAACCCACGCCACCCAAGCATCGCATGAGAAAGATTCCATTATGGCTTTAAGTACATTTGTCCGGGAACTTACATATGAGATAATGCCCGCAGACATACTTTCGCAACCCTTTGGGGTCGTCGAGAAAAAAGTTGGGAACCGCTACAATAGAGTTAGAATAACAACACAGCACAGCACAGAGTTAGAATAACAACACAGCACAGCACAGCACAACACAACACAGTACAGCACAGAACAACACAACACAGCACAACACAACACTACACAACACAGCACAGCACAACACATCACTACACAACACAGCACAACACAACACAACACAGCACGACACAGCACAGCCCAACACAACACAGCACAACCCAGCACAACACAATACAACAGAGCACACGTTTTAACAGAATTCTTCATTAACCGGTACATGTTGAAAGAGTATAACAAACTCTGTAATGTTATTTATCTATCAACAAGGGATCAGACGTGAGTGTCCTAGCCATATTTATAGATAACACTGTTTTATGGTACTGTGTTTATTGAATATAGTTAGCATACTCATTCATAATAAAATGACTAAAAGTTTAAATATATTTAATATGGTATGTTTACAAACACAGCCTTTGGAACAATTTTTTCATGACCTATTTCTTTGCTTGTATACAGTCCAGTTGACATGCCAATGTTTATTGAGCTAGGTACTTCCCCTAATTGAGCCTACTGGCCAATGGTATGTTTACAAACACAGTCGTCTTCAATAAGACATTTGGGGGTAGTACAACTGGACCGGATGTGCTACTATTCAAGCGCATTAAGACGTTTTGGCCAAAAATAAGAAAGGCAGAATTAAGAATATGCCACGATGTTTGACTGGAGCAAAATCTCAAGCCATTAAAAGAAGAAGTCATCACATTTTGTTCAAATATCTTCCAAATGAAAGACAACTCAAGATATTTGCCACGTGAAGATTTCAAAGAACTTCTGACTCTGAATCTTATCTTCCTGGGAGGAATCACCATTCAAGGTGGATGTCTAAAATAATCTAGATCATGAATATTTATCTCTTCCGTCATCAATACAAGAATGAAGACAGATCAGTTGCAGAATTTGGTATCTTCGCATCCTTGGTTTACATTACAGCTTGAATTCAGTGTCCCATTCTAGCAGATCTGGATTTATCAAGCTTCTTATTAATTATAAGAATGTTTCTCCCTTCATTTCTCAGACTGCATTGAAAACGATTAGCCGACAAATCTGGTACCTTAGTGCAGAACTCATTCCTCTGGTTCTCTTCTCTCAACGTGTCTCAGTGGATGAGAAAAACAGCCTTGCTGCTTTCTTGAGGCAATTCATAGAGAAATCTTCTGATGATCAGAAAGAAGAAAGGTGCATCCGCAGCACAAATGATCCTTCAGCACTTCATAATGTGACATTAAAGGATTTTGTTACCTCGTCATCGCTGCTCTTCTTTAATGCTTTTCTGCTTCCCACAAATTTTCTCATGACTGATGCTGCATCCTGGCAACAAACTACATCCTTTCAGAAGGCAACAGCAGTGGTCTCTTCCTTGAAAGCTGTCAATGACTTAGCAGAGCGGGGAATTGCACTGGCGTCATCATTCAACTCATCTCTCACCAAATCAGAGGAGGAAAAGCAGTACTTGCTCCAAATTGTTGAGCAGCATTGCAAAGAGTTTCCAGATGCAAAAAAATCAATTGTGCTGAAAAGAGCGCAACTTGAAGAACATCAGGACTCAGAATTCACAGACTAAAAAACTTTTAAAGTGTATTTTTGAATGGCGTACTTAGAACTACTCTGCAATGCAGTCAGGTTAATCTGTCATGTAACTAGTATTATTGTACTATTTAATTCCTACTGTGTAATATAATTGTTCTTTGTATCTAAAAAAACAGCATTTTAAACTTTGCAAAATTTTCATTTAATGCACTGCCGAATACCATAAAACTGGAGATAACAAATGCACTGAGGCAGTATTTATAGGAGCCCAAATGGTGTGAAATTGTCATGAAAAATAATCAACTCCATTTTTTTCCTTTATAAAGTGAACCACCATAATATATATATATATATATATATATATATATATATATATGTATATTGTATATGTTGTTGGCCTCATTTGTTATACAAATATATAAATTTATGTCTGTTGGTGACTATGTATATAGCATACAAACATCTAACAAATTTTCTCCAAGAGCTATAACAGGCAACACTCGCAAGTTCAATATTTCATCGGACAGCTGTCGTGTTAGCTCATTTTGGGTAATCTGCCACGTTCAGACTGACCAACACACATTTGTACTGGTCTGACCTTACCGAAAAATGGACCGATTAGTTTGTCTTTTCATGAAATATCCAAAAGCGCAGCTGATGTTGCAGACAAGCCTAAATTTGTACATTTGCAACATGGGATTGTGTGCCCTTGGTGCAACACCCCCCCCCCCGCCCTTTACACCCCAAACAACGAATTATATTTTAAAAAAGATTTAAGTATTCCTGTTGTGTAACAGTGGCGAATCGTGTCTTACAACCCAACAGGCCCCCTTCCCAACCCCCCTCCCCTCCTCTTCTCCCACCGCCACGACCCGACCACCACAACCAATTCTGCCGACCTAGACACATGTCTGGGTCAATTTCCTTTGCACGAAGTTTACGGCTAGTCAATTGGCAGACGGTTGGCCCATAAACTTTGACATCTCGTTGAAATACATTTCCTCTCCTGTTGGCAACACCTCTTGCCCCTGTATCTGTTGTTGTGTTGTATGCCTTCCTTTTAAAAAAAAAATCGATCCACATTTCTTCAAGTTTATAGACTAGTACATTTTCACATTCTAATTTTTGTTTACTTTCATACTGATTTTAAACTTATTCAAAATTCGCAGAGGTGGGTCTAACATCCTGTGCACTGTGTGCCCCCCCCCTCAAGTGTGTGAGGGTCCGACAATACACCAGCCTGTAATGATGTGATGTTTCTCAATTACATCCTATAAACAACTAATTGGATGGGGTTTTATTGTGCTTTTCATATCATCCTAACCATGGCCGTGAGTGCAATGGCCATGGAGGCGCCACGGGAGACGTGCGTAGATGATTAGAGCTAATGTCCAGAGCCGTAGTTGGCTATTGTCGGCACCCAGCGCAGGTTTCATTTGTTGACACCCTCCTCCCAATTAGGATTAATTAGCGCTCTTTCGGCGCCAATTTATAGCTCGGCGCCCTGTGTGGCCGTACAACTCACTGTACCCTTCCCACGCCACTGCTGGAGTCAGTTATGGGTTTTAAGTTTTGATGACATGGGAATTTTTACCAGGAATACGTTTAAAAGGTATCAATCAATCGAGTCCATACAATTGATTTCACCTTTCAACTGAGAAGTATCTTTCAACTGACCAGTACGTTACAACTGACCAGTACATTACTACTGACCAGTACGTTACTACTGACGAGTATGTTACAACTGACCAGTACATTACTACTGACCAGTACGTTACTACTGACGAGTATGTTACAACTGACCAGTACATTACTACTGACCAGTACATTACTACTGACGAGTATGTTACAACTGACCAGTACGTTACTACTGACGAGTATGTTACAACTGACCAGTACGTTACTACTGACGAGTATGTTACAACTGACCAGTACATTACTACTGACGAGTATGTTACAACTGACCAGTACATTACTACTGACCAGTACGTTACTACTGGCGAGTATGTTACTACTGACGAGTATGTTACAACTGACCAGTACATTACTACTGACCAGTACATTACTACTGACCAGTACATTACTACTGACGAGTATGTTACAACTGACCAGTACGTTACTACTGACGAGTATGTTACAACTGACCAGTACGTTACTACTGACGAGTATGTTACAACTGACCAGTACGTTACTACTGACGAGTATGTCCACTGACTATTGGGCCAATGACCCCCCCCCCCACTATCCCACCCTCTTTTTACGAGACAAAATAATATTTTTTTTCTTTTGTCTCAAGACGTTTGTTTGAAATGTCTACCTATCTCCCAACCCAACCCAACCCATTCCACCTAGTGGAACCCTTGGAAATAGGTCTCTGTTTAATTAGTATACTAATAGCGTGACACCACCACCCAACTGTTCATTAAAAGCTGAAGAAAAAGTCAGTCTCTTGTGTACAGGGTTTTGTTGGGCCTTAACTTTATCTCCTTCGATAATATTTCATAATATGTCTGCATTATTTAAGATCAACATCCCAACTGCCTCTTGAACATCACGCACCGAATGACAATGGGGAAAAACTCGCTAATACACAACAGCGAAAACGTCAAATATCCAATCAGTAATAGGAACAATGTATTCATAAAAACGAAATAATATATAGGTTTAATCCATCAAATCTATAAAACAGAATGATGACCGAATAACAATAAAGTCCAGACAAATAGTATAGTCACTAACGGCCCAACATTTACACTCGTCAACTAGCACCTGTCCCATACGATAAACTCTCTACTGTAGGTTATCTCCCTTCTCCACGTTCCCCTACAACCACCTTCCCTCCTAACCCCCCTGATCTCCTCAACCAAATACAGTCATGCTCCACTGGTCACTCCGGTCACTCTCCATTCACTATTTTGATCTTCCACCCTTTTCACGATCAAACTCATGCTACGCCATTCAAACACGCTAACTGACCCAACACAGCTCTCACACCCAAACATAATATTCTGACAGCAGATATTCAGCTGTCAGCAGATATTCTGCTGCGCAACTCACAAACTAATACACAACAAGTCCATTTGGTCATTTCATTTGTAGTTTGACCACAACACACTCTTCATCTACAGGCCAATGTCCAGTTGTATATTCCTGATGTTAAATCTAGGTCATACCAGCCACTAGGCTGACCACAACATATTACTAAATGTTGGTTGTGCCATGACCACAACATTTTACTAAATGCAGAAACTGGACAGTGTCCGATATTGTTTGACTCAAATACATCACCAAACTAATCACGCTAATCATTGAAGCATTCAAAATCATGTGAACTTATACTGGGTGGACACGTCCACTCTTGGACTGACCTCAAACTTCTTTTTTTTATATCTTATCTGGTCTAATATATTAACGTTTATTAACATAGACAGAAGCTGCGACCACATAGACAGAAGTTGCGTCCACACAGACAGAAGTTACGTCCACACAGACAGAAGTTACGTCCACACAGACAGAAGTTACGTCCACACAGACAGAAGCTACGTCCACACAGACAGAAGTTACGTCTACACAGACAGACGCTACGTCAACACAGACAGAAGTTACGTCAACACAGACAGAAGTTACGTCCACACAGACAGAAGTTACGTCCACACAGACAGAAGTTACGTCCACACAGACAGAAGTTACGTCCGCACAGACAGATGTTACGTCCACACAGACAGAAGTTACGTCCACACAGACAGAAGTTACGTCCACACAGACAGAAGCTACGTCCACACAGACAGAAGTTACGTCCACACAGGCAGAAGCTACGTCCACACAGACAGAAGTTACGTCCACACAGACAGAAGTTACGTCCACACAGACAGAAGTTACGTCCACACAGACAATAGTTACGTCCACACAGACAGAAGCTACGTCCACACAGACAGAAGTTACGTCTACACAGACAGACGCTACGTCAACACAGACAGACGTTACGTCAACACAGACAGAAGTTACGTCCACACAGGCAGAAGCTACGTCCACACAGACAGAAGTTACGTCCACACAGACAGAAGTTACGTCCACACAGACAGAAGTTACGTCCACACAGACAGAAGCTACGTCCACACAGACAGAAGTTACGTCCACACAGACAGAAGCTACGTCCACACAGACAGAAGTTACGTCTACACAGACAGACGCTACGTCAACACAGAAAGACGTTACGTCAACACAGACAGAAGTTACGTCCACACAGACAGAAGCTACGTCCACACAGACAGAAGTTACGTCCACACATACAGAAGCTACGTCCACACAGACTGAAGTTACGTCCACACAGACAGAAGTTACGTCTATATAAACGTCACTGACTTAATTGCCAAAGGGCCACCTATTGAATAAATTATTTTGATAATAAAATGAAGCACAAGGGGCCCCGAAGTTACTTTTTCATATGGTTCATAATATCTTCTAGAGTCCCTGCACCGTGACACCTAACAACGGCCCTGGGGTCACTCTGGACCGAGGACATGAAACTTTCACTAATCAGATTCAAGATTACGTCCGTTGTTATTTTATTTTATTTAAAAAAAGAACAACAACAAACGTATACAAATGAAATATTGACAAACAATAAACACAACAGTTACAGTCTAAACATAATACTGAAATGATATATAATACTGAAATGATATATAATACTGAAATGATATATAATACTGAAATGATATATAATACTGAAATGATATATAATATTGTTTTGTCATGTTTTATAAGAAATGTTATCTCTCATTACAACAAAATTGAATGAACGATACAGAAAACAGATACAATCTATACTATTTTTAAAATAAATGTATGTGATTGTTTTGCCATGTTACAAGGAAATATGATACATGTATAAAGTCTTATTCAAATAAAATCTGAAATCTTTTTCAGTGCAAACAAGTATTTCAACTTTTTGCCCCATTGTAATCATGTGTCATCAGCACGCATTTATTCAAGGGAATCAACCCTACAATAACTGCTATCACTTTCCGGCCTAAGTTGTTCTCTCTTGAAAAGTTGGCAGCTACTTCTAGCAACCGCCAACTCCGTTTCGATATCAGTTTTGTTGAAAATTAAATAAAAAATTGGCAAAAAAAAAAATAAAAAATTAAAAACTATAAATAGAAAATGATGTGATTTTTATTTAAGAAGTTATTTTTTGAAAACGGTAACAAATAGTTAATTGCTGTATTAAAGTTGAACAAGTGCCAAGACATTTATGTATACATCATAGTGATACATAAATACACTATGTCAATATCACGTACACAGTGCTATGGTAGATCAACTCAGTATAATGCGACTAACATTGTCATAGTGCAATATGGCTGCAAACCTCTTTAGACTGCAATTTAATATTTGGCGTGTCGTAAATCGAGAATTAAAAAAGAAAAGTAGAAACAAATCATCTGATGGAAGGTGACTGGGTGGAATAAAGTCGAAAAATATTGAAACATCAGCGAGACTTGGGGGCATTTAATCTAAGACTTGCATGCAATGTTAGAGGGGCAGAGAGAGAGAGAGAGAGAGAGAGAGAGAGAGAGAGAGAGTCAGAGAGAGAGAGTCAGAGAGAGAGGGTCAGAGAGAGATAGGGGAGTTTGAGTGCGTGTGAATCTATGTGTGTGTTAGTATGTATGTGTGTGATTATGTATGTGTGTGTGTGATTATGTGTGTTTGTGATTATGTGTGTGTGTGTGTGTGTGTGATTATGTGTGTGTGTGTGGTTATATGTGTGTTTGATTATGTGTGTGATTGTGTGTGTATATCAGTGATGCTAAACATGAAACAAAATATTAAAAAAAAATAATAAAATAACAATTAACCTACCTGCTATCAATGTGTCTGTGACAGATCAGCTGTATTCTTTGGGCAAGTTGAGGTATGAAACTCTGTCTGACATTTGGAGTGGACACAACATGTCTGACGTATGAGTGGACACAACATGTCTGAAATTTGGAGTGGACACAACATGTCTGAAATTTGGAGTGGACACAACATGTCTGGCATTTGAAACGGACACCTATACTGAAATGATTTTATAGTACTATCCAAAATAAGATATCATAGCAGAAATACAATCTTTAACAATCCAAGTGGGAATATCACAGCATAAAATTGCCTAGGCGAACAGTTTGAATCAAAATGTCCAGAGCAAGGCATGAAATCTACGATGCTACACAACACACTATAACAACACAGTATAACAACACAGTATAACAACACACTATAACAACACACTATAACAACACACTATAACAACACACACAGCCAAAACAATAATTCACACAGGTCCACTGGCGATGTCGCCTCTCATCGATCGGCGAAAGTTCATTAAGACTAACGGGTCGGCCAAAACAGGACTTATTAAAACTTTTTTAAAAATATAATTTGTAAACATTAAGAGTGGCACATAAAATATGAAATAGATGAAAATTTTGATATGTGTTTTATTTAAACGCGTGTGACGTGCTTTTGGTGCGTTTCTTATTGAGTTTTGGCAGTTTGTGTTAAATTAATAATCTGGCAATACTGGTCTACAAGCTCATTCGTAATTTAACTAACTTGCAATTTAATATTTGGCGTGTCGTAAATCGAGAATTAAAAAAGAAAAGTAGAAACAAATCATCTGATGGAAGGTGACTGGGTGGAATAAAGTCGAAAAATATTGAAACATCAGCGAGACTTGGGGGCATTTAATCTAAGACTTGCATGCAATGTTAGAGGGGCAGAGAGAGAGAGAGAGAGAGAGAGAGAGAGAGAGAGAGAGAGAGAGTCAGAGAGAGAGAGTCAGAGAGAGAGAGTCAGAGAGAGATAGGGGAGTTTGAGTGCGTGTGAATCTATGTGTGTGTTAGTATGTATGTGTGTGATTATGTATGTGTGTGTGTGATTATGTGTGTTTGTGATTATGTGTGTGTGTGTGTGTGTGATTATGTGTGTGTGTGTGGTTATATGTGTGTTTGATTATGTGTGTGATTGTGTGTGTATATCAGTGATGCTAAACATGAAACAAAATATTAAAAAAAAATAATAAAATAACAATTAACCTACCTGCTATCAATGTGTCTGTGACAGATCAGCTGTATTCTTTGGGCAAGTTGAGGTATGAAACTCTGTCTGACATTTGGAGTGGGCACAACATGTCTGACGTATGAGTGGACACAACATGTCTGAAATTTGGAGTGGACACAACATGTCTGAAATTTGGAGTGGACACAACATGTCTGGCATTTGAAACGGACACCTATACTGAAATGATTTTATAGTACTATCCAAAATAAGATATCATAGCAGAAATACAATCTTTAACAATCCAAGTGGGAATATCACGGCATAAAATTGCCTAGGCGAACAGTTTGAATCAAAATGTCCAGAGCAAGGCATGAAATCTACGATGCTACATAACACACTATAACAACACAGTATAACAACACAGTATAACAACACACTATAACAACACACTATAACAACACACTATAACAACACACACAGCCAAAACAATAATTCACACAGGTCCACTGGCGATGTCGCCTCTCATCGATCGGCGAAAGTTCATTAAGACTAACGGGTCGGCCAAAACAGGACTTATTAAAACTTTTTTAAAAATATAATTTGAAAACATTAAGAGTGGCACATAAAATATGAAATAGATGAAAATTTTGATATGTGTTTTATTTTAACGCGTGTGACGTGCTTTTGGTGCGTTTCTTATTGAGTTTTGGCAGTTTGTGTTAAATTAATAATCTGGCAATACTGGTCTACAAGCTCATTCGTAATTTAACTAACTTGCACCTCTTCTTCCCCCCCCCCCCCCCACACCCATCTTCCCCAACCAGCCTCGACGCTGTTCACTCAACCGTGCAAAAACCAAACAAACAACAAAGAAAACTACTTCCGTCCTAATTTTCATTGTTTATAAAAAATCAGTTCGTCTTGAATGTCAACAAAGTACACAATTGTTGATGACGTCATCGACTGTAATGACTTTGATAAGATGTTTTGCTAGCAACAAAGAAGGATAAAATTAAGTTCAACATTTTCACCTCTAAAGCTGATGAAGGTGATCAGCACAATTCTCTCTGTAGCCGGCTTTCTAGCAGACGACCAAACACTTTTTTTTTTTAGTTTCTGATAAGGAATTTAAATTTAGATATTTCTATGATTCCAGCAGAATGGTGGGGGGAAGGAGGGAGAGGGTGTACCGAACACTTCATCCACTTTAACGAACCTAATAATATACTTTCTTTCAGTCAACTAAAAAAAAAATGGTTTGGATCTGAAATGTAAGACGAACAAACTCTCTCTCTCTCTCTCTCCATCGGGTTAAACAAAGTAACCGATAAATAAAGTTTTATAGGCAAGCGGTGTGCACCACAGATTATATAATTTCTAATCTGTGGTGTGCACATCATTTGAGATACACGGTAACTTTATTTCACACTTAAAAAAAAGAAATAAAACTAATATGTGACCTTTAAAATTTGCTTATTTTTAGAAATATAATTGAAATTAAAAAAAAAAAACCTCCTAAAATATCTCAGGGCCCCTGTTATACTGTGACGACGGGGTGAGGGGGGCCCTGTTATACTGTGACGACGGGGTGAGGGGCCCCTGTTATACTGTGACGACGGGGTGAGGGGCCCCTGTTATACTGTAACGACGGGGTGAGGGGCCCCTGTTAATTATACTGTAACGACGGGGTGAGGGGCCCCTGTTTATTATACTGTGACGACGGGGTGAGGGGCCCCTGACCAACTTTCACTTCGATTTTGCTGCAAAAATAAATAAACGAGTAATACCTGTAGAAAGAGAAAGCACCTCCAAGGTTTGCGACCCCTGGCAATTGTTCGGGTGGGCCCCTCCCCTCGCGGCGGATCCCAGACATTCAAAATTAATATACCCTTAAAAGTTTATTGAAACAGATGAATTCTACACTTCATCTGCACCGACGGCCCGGTTGGGTTGAGAGAACTTTTCTTTTTTTTTTTAAAAGACAACAGCTTAAAGATGGGCAATTTTGTTAATTCAAGTCTTTAAAAAAAAATCACAAATACACAACAAAAAAATTTTAAGACACAAAGTTGAATCAGTTGAAAGTTGACCAAAGTACGCATAAAGTTACTAGCACTAGATTGACACACCAAACTGATTTCTACTATCGTAGTCACCGAGTCTAACAGAATGTCACATTCCCATTACCTATACAGAGCATTGCCTCTGTGTTGCTCGGTGCTATGTCACAGTATACTTCTGTGGACTTCGGTTTTCGCCGATGAAATCAGCGTGCCCAGACAAGACGTTCGACCTCTGGCTAACGTGACGGTGACCCCGAGCCCCGCATCCAACCTGACGTGGTGGCAGGCCGGGGTCCTGTACCAGATCTACCCCCGGTCCTTCAAGGACTCCGACGGTGACGGAGTTGGGGACATTCGAGGTAAGGACATGTCCTATCCACACAAACTTTTAGCACAAAATTCTCATCGTGTAACCGGGTTTTGTCATTAGCGGGGGCCGGTCTTGGATAGTTTGAGGCCCTAGGGCCTGTCATGGCCCTTTCATCGTCATAAATTAATAGTCAGAGCCGTTCTTAAGTATAAGCACACTCGGCGACTGGTTAGGGCCCTCACCATGAAATGGGCCCCCTTTCAATTATTAATTCTTATTAAATCTGACACTTAGAGAACCTTGATACTAATTTTTACTTAGGCCATCTACTTAGGCCCACTATGGCCTTCTCTACCTAGGGCCCCCAACAGTCTAGGAACGGCCATGGCAATAGGATTAAAACCTGAAGTGGCCCTTTTATTATGCAGGCGGTCGCTCAGTTTGCCTGACCATAAGGGCAGCAGTGGTCGTTAGTTCCTGCCCCTCATTGATAGTCATGTTATTGCCTTGTGACGCTTTTATTTCCGGGTCAGATGGGGCGAAATAAAAATGGAAACGAAGTTATTTTCACAAGTTCATTGATTCACAGATGTATGA
This sequence comes from Bulinus truncatus, assembly GCA_021962125.1. NCBI lineage: Eukaryota > Metazoa > Mollusca > Gastropoda > Planorbidae > Bulinus > Bulinus truncatus. Next base: position 262,061 of record JAGDYQ010000387.1, read on the forward strand.
AACAACATATGAAATTCATATTCGTATATTTCATACATTAAAACAAGATAAGAAATTTTTTTTTTAAATCTAGTCTATACAACGCAGTCAAAAGTTCACTTGACATAAATATTCAATTTCATCATCTCCCAGGTTAACAAAACACGGCTTCTAAATGATTACAGTAAACATTTGAAAATATCTCTTTGGTATAATTCAAATGATTTTTTTTTATTTAAACGTATGCTTCATATACATGTATCGCTAAAATAAGGCCCCCCCCTTCCGCCCTAAATGTATGCCCCGAGGGTTAAAACTATTTGGTTGTCATGGCTACAGAGATTGAGACATTTGACTTTTAGATTCAAGGCTTTCAGCTCGGACTTTGAGGCTGCTGGGATAATTTTATAAAATCTCTAACTTGAAATTATTACTGAAGATCTTTGGTAGTTCTAAAACATTTTGTCCTCACAAACCCCCTGTCAAGGCGGTCTTATCAGTTGATGAATAGGGGGGGCCCACACAGGAGCGCCTAGGGCGGGGGGGGGGGGCGGCTTGTGATCAGAGTCGATTCTTAACCAGCCCCGTAGCGTGAAAATTCTACAGCAAGGGCCAGGCAATAGCGGGGGGGGGGCAGGTAATACATTTTACTAAGTAGAACAAATAAGCAGAGGGGGCCAGACAAAGCGCAGAGGGGGGGTGGCAGACAAAACGCAGGGGGGGGGGGCGTGCCCCAAAAAAAAAAACACCCCACTTATTTATAGCCAAGTGCCAACACTCCAATTACAATTAAAGGAAGTGATATTTTAGTCGCGTGCCGACTGATGAGGCTCTGCGTGCCGATTGTGGCACGCGTGTCATAGGTTCGCCACCGCTGCTCTAGGGGCCGTTCAGTATGAATGTTTTAACACGTACGGCTCTATTAATCCCCCGCCCAAGCACGGTTGCCTGGGGGCCTTTACATATCTCTGGGGTCTCCACCTATAGTGCTGACATAGAACCGTGCTAATGAAGCGATATAAAACCAGTGGCGTGGGGGAGGGTAATGCGGACTATCCGGCAGCACAGGGCGCCGAACTATGAAGGGGCGCCGAACTATGAAGGGGCGCCGAAAGTGCGCTGTTAAATGATTTATGCATTTTTTTCAGATTTGGCGGAAGGTGCCAAAAAGTATCTCACATATAACGCCACAAGAGCTATCTACAGCTCCTTATGCATATTACAGTAATGTCTTAAGATCTCTCTCTCCCCCCCCCCCCAACAATTTACACTCACCCTGTTTGAATAAAACATTGTTGAATATTGTTTTTTTTTTATCGAACATTCTAAAATCTGTTTAAAACGCTGTTATCTGTTGTACAGGTATCATATCCGAACTCGATTACCTGAGTTATTTGGGTATCGACTGCGTCTGGCTTAGTCCAGTCTGTAAGTCTCCCATGAAAGACTTTGGGTATGACAGCTCCGATTACAATGATATCGATCCGGTATTTGGCACTTTGGACGATTACAGAAACTTGGTATCTGAGATACATAAACGAGGTAAGTCAAAGGAAGTAACACTGTACCTGTCTCTCTCTCTCTCACTCTCTCTATCTCTCGCTATCTCTATGTCACTCTCTCTGTTTGTCTGTCTCTCTCTCTCTCTCTCTTTCTGTCTGTATTTCTTTCTCTCTCTCTCTTTATCTCACTCTCTCTCTATATATATATATATATTTCTATCTCTCTTTCAATGTCTTGATCTGATTGATCCGTCCCTCGATAAGCTCCTTTTCGTTCTCTTTCTCGCCCCCCCCCACACTCACCCTAATGACGTATACATTTAATTTACACTTATTTTCTTATGAACACTCCATCCATCTTAGCTTGGTCCGGCCCTTGTATCAAATGTTGAACCTTTTGTGGTTAAAAAATTGTGCCCACCCCTCGACTAGACAGTTGAGAGCGTGTGTGAAGCCACCCTTATTCCATTGTTTTTACTTCGGACACACGTCCAGTAACTGCAGTAATAGTTTATCTGTACGATTACTTAACTAGAACTTTAGCATGTCCAGTAACTGCAGTAATAGTTTATCTGTACGATTACTTAACTAGAACTTTAGCATGTCCAGTAACTGCAGTAATAGTTTATCTGTACGATTACTTAACTAGAACTTTAGCATGTCCAGTAACTGCAGTAATAGTTTATCTGTACGATTACTTAACTAGAACTTTAGCATGTCCAGTAACTGCAGTAATAGTTTATCTGTACGATTACTTAACTAGAACTTTAGCATGTCCAGTAACTGCAGTAATAGTTTATCTGTACGATTACTTAACTAAAACTTTAGCATGTCCAGTAACTGGAGTAATAACTGATCTGTACCATTACTTAACTATAACTTTATCATCTCCAGTAACTGCAGTAATAGCTGACCTGTACCATTACGTAACTAGAACTTTAGTTTAAAATAAACAAAAATGTTCACTTCACCTGAGGGGTGCACAGCCTCCCCCTCTCTATATACGCCACTTCTTCACTTTCTGATCTTCCTTCAGGACTTCGTATCATCTCTGACTTCCAATCTGTCTACTCCAGCGACCAACACGATTGGTTCGTTAAAAGTGTCAGACGTGAGGGCAAGTACAGCAACTATTACGTCTGGAGTGACGGGAAACTTCTGGAGAACGGAACCAGACTCACGCCAAATAACTGGGTAATTTAAAAATCTTCTGAATGTGTTTTTGGTTCTCTTTAGTTAGACATGTTGTCTTCAGAGATTTGTTAGTCGTTCTAAATATTTTTACATATAATAGTTTTTTCTATGTAGTCATAATGCAATACAATAATTGCAAATATGCTCTAACCACGACCAAAACATTCTAAATCATCTTTGGAAAAGAGAAACAATCCAGTGCTAAGTCCTTGCCTGAAATTCTATTATTACTTAACAGTTGGGGGAAAGGTAATAGAAGGACCCCTGTTTTCAAAGTATATTTCCGGCCCAGGATTTGGAAACTGCGACCTTGAAAGCGTTTTTTTACCCTAGCGCCTCAAAATGTAACTTTGCATAGATCTCCCATAGTCCTTTTCATTTCATCTCCCCAAATGTCCCTTTGCTCTATCGTGCCCCCATATGTAATTTTGTAATGGGCCCCCAAATGTAATTTTGCGATGGGCCCCCGAAAAAGTAAAAACGTTTCTTCAGAAATATTATACTACATGCTTTCAAAACCAAGGGAACCTACTGCTTCATAAAGATTCTGTTCGTCATTTATAACATTATTTGCTTCCCTTGTATCATTCTCTCAGCTGTCCATATTCGGTGGCCCTGCGTGGACTTGGAATGACCAAAGGCAACAGTTTTACTACCACGTGTTTCTCAAAGAACAGCCTGACCTCAATCACAGGGATCCGAATGTCTGGTGGGAAATGTTGGTAAGTAGGTCATTGCCATCACAACTTTACAGATATAGTTGAAGGTCATTATACAATATATAGAATTAGAGCAGGCGCGTTTAGACATGCAAGGGATAGGACCCCCCACCCCCTTAACTGATAAGAATAGGGCCCCGAAACAGAACGGTGTTGGGCCCCTCAAACAGATATATTTTGGGCCCCCAAAACAATTATGTTTTGGGCCCTCCAAACAGAATTGACTAGGGTTCAAATATAACGGTGTTGGGCCCCCCTCAAACAGAAATATTTTGGGCCCCCAAACAATTATGTGTTGAGCCCTCCGAACAAAATTGTCTAGGGTCTAAACAGAACGGTGTTGGGCCCCATCAAACAGAAATATTTTTGACCCCCAAACAACTATATGTTGGGCCCTCCAAACAAAATTGTCTAGGGTCCAAACAACTTAACGGTGTGGGACCCCAAAACAAATTTGTAAAGCCCCTGAACTGAAGGTCAATGGGCCCCCAAACTGAAAGATATTGCCCCCCCCAACAGAAATGAGTAGAGTCAACAAAACAGAAATGTGCAGGGCCCCCGAACAGAAAGATGTAGGGGCCTTAAATCGTGATGTTTATAGCCTCTCCCCAAACAGAATGGGTCTCTGATCTTTGGGGGGGGGGACATTCGTCCTAACTAAATACCGCCTATTTAATTCATGCCCTTTTTTCCAGAATATACTTCGATTCTGGTTGGACCTCGGGGTGGACGGTTTCAGGACTGACGCCATCAGCGCCTTGTACGAGGCTGAGAATTTAACCCTCAACGAACCGCCGTCTGGACGGAACGTCCCACGGGTAAACAATTTGTAAACATTTTGCTAACTTTTTTTTAAACATTTTGTAAACTCTTGTTAACATTTTGTAAACTTTTTGAAAACATTTTGTAGACTTTTTGCAAACATTGATAATAATTTCCTTTAAACATGCAAGATAGCGATGTCGCTAAATTCTTCATGTAGTCTAACAGTCAACAATTAACTATATACATCAGGGTTGTTATGAAATATTATTATTTTTTGTTCATTCTTTGGAATTTTTTAAAGGATCAAGAAGACTTCCTCAGCCACATTTACACCACCAACCAACCTGAGATTTACCCTGAAGTTACCACCTGGTACGAACTCCTGGAAGAGTACAAACAAAAGGATGGTAAAGAAAGGTATGGGCCCAAATACATTCCTAAAACAAAACTGATTTTAACCTACATCTGAAATCAAGTGTTGAAATATTAAAAGGGAAATTCCCATTAGCATGCATCTGAAATCAAGTGTTAAAATTAAAAATGGGGAATTTCCTATGTACCTTTGATTAAATATAACTACTGTTAATTATGAAATGGGAACTTCCAATTACACCTCTCTGTCTATTCTCCCCTTCACACAGATACATGGTGATAGAGATTTACGAGAATGCAACAGTTCGAAACAGGCTGTACTCCACCGGTGGCAACCCGTTCAACTTTGACCTCATTGACATGAATAGTAGTAACCTGACAGGGTATGAAGTGTACCAGACGGTCATGAAGGAATACGACAATCTACCATCGAGCAGGTGGCCCAACTTTGTGGTACTGTCTGGTGAATTATAGTTTTCATTACACAATTTTTATAAAGTGTAGTAGACAGTATTGTACTCTAGGGCTGCCATCAGGAGTAACATAGTGCATGGTTAAAAAAAATGTATAATTTACTTCAACTTGTGACTAGAGCGATACGAGAAAATAACGACGGCTCTGCCTAAGGGCAGCCAAGGGCAAACTACGCCCTCATGCCGCAGCCGCCCCAGATGACTGAATCGCCACTCGTTTCAGAGTGAAGGAACGCAGCATTATAATTTTAAAGTTTACTTTAATATTACATCTATATACTTATACATACCTAAATATTGCTATGCACTCATAATACTTCGATATACTACAATACACTGTTGTATTGTGTGCTATACACTACTCTATACCTAAACACACACCTATATACTTCTATATAAATAAATACTTCTATATACTGCTATATACTTTCATATATTGCTATATGCCGTGATAAAATTGTATGCTCTTCCCCCCTCCCTCCCTCCCCCCCCTTTCCTTCCCTGCCCACATCAAAGCTAGGGAACCATGACGTAAGACGGGTCAGCCACAGATTCGGGTCCGCTTACAGTGACGTGTTCAACGTGTTGCTGCTGACCCTGTGGGGCACACCCACAACGTACTACGGTGAGGAGCTGGGCATGCTGGAGGCTCGGCTCACCTGGGAGCGGACCTTGGACCCATGGGGCTTAAATTTCGGAAAGGTGAGACCGCAGCCTTCGTAGCGACAGATTTAACATTTAAATCTCGCAGAGGATAATACTAGATATATAGGCTAGGGATTAAAGTAATAATTGATTTTAATTGTCAACTGAGTAGAGATATCTAACTGTTTTCACTCATAAGACTATTTCCTCTTGCTAAATTAAGGAACATCTAAATAGCTTACATCAATAGTAAAGCTGGTGGAAGGTTATGTTGACATTACAAAGTCACGTGAGCCAATGTTTCGTCCACAGGATAGGTACGAGGAGTTCTCGCGTGACCCCGAGAGATCCCCCATGCAGTGGGCCCCCGGGGCCATGGCTGGATTTACTACCGGAAACTCCACTTGGCTGCCATTGGCTGAAAATTATACCACACTCAATGTCAAGGTAAATGGAGCTTTTCCATTATTGTTTATGCTTGAATGTTGTTACACAGTATTTGTATTTAAATGTGTTGATATTTGAAATTATATAATTGGATAAATATCTTATAATTTTTAAGTAGAAAATGGAAAAAAAAAAGCAAAAATTGCAATGTCTTAAATAAATTAGATTAAAATGGCAGGGAAGAAAAACATACAGAGAAAGTTAAGACTTTATTCATGCAATTAACTTTTAATGAAATCAATCGTAGTTCTGTCATATGTTGACGATTGAACTGTGGGCGTAACGTTTGGAACCAAACAAAGTTACCTTTTTTTAAGAATTGTTCAGATGCAGCATTCAAAATGTTTATTAATTATATTTTTCTGAATCAAAATCTCTCCGAACAAAGTGAAAAAGAAAGTGATGAGCTGACCAGTGTAAAGTTGTACCAACACCTGGTGTCACTGAGACGGAAACAGGCTTTCCAAACTGGATTGCTCCAGGTGACTAATACAGATTAACTTGACAGGGAAGTATTAGGAGTTAATCGTTTGGCAATAATCATTAGGAGATAATCATTAGTAGCTAATCATAAGAAGCTTTTCACTAGGAGCTAATCATAAGAAGCTAATCATTAGGAGCATATCAGCAGTACCCAATCATAAAGAGATAATCATTAGTAGCTAATTATTAGAAAGTAATCAATAGAAACTAACCATTGACAGCTAATCGTTTGACACTAATCATTAGGAGCTAATCATCAGTAGCTAATCATAAGAAGCTTCTCACTGGGAGATAAGCATTAGGAGCTAATTATTAGAAGCTAATCACTAGAATCTAACCATTAGGAGCTAATCGTTAGGAGCTAATTGTTACAGCTATCTTTCGGTTCTGTCCAATATTTCATCGACCCCAGTAACCTACGACCCCAAGTGAACCGGACGATTTGTGTGACCTGAAATATATTCATATTGAGGAACTAATAAAATATTTCAATGCTAAAAATATATCAATAGTTTAAATATTGAACTATCACGTCATTTTTACATGCATCATGCAGGGTCGTAGCTAGGGTATGGTGGCACCCTGTGCGAGGTTTATTTATTGGCGCATTCCTCTTAAACTGACAAGTAAAACAAAAAAAAAGCATTTAGCAGCGCTCTTTCAGCGCCCCTTCCTAGTTCGGCGCCCTGTGTGTCCACACCACCAGCCGTACTATCCCTAGTTCGGCGCCCTGTGAGGGGGCACAGCCCAAGTACCCTTCCAACGCCAATGGAAACATGTGACTCAACCTAACATGCTTTTGGTAATCAACATTGTGAAAGTTTTTTTTTTAAATGTTTTTGTTTTTCGTCTCTTCAGCCAGTGCTGGTCAGTGAAAATATTTTCTCGTACATTCGTCGTGGTCAGTCCGAGAGTTACCTGGTCGTGATGAACTTTAGGGAAGAGGAGACCATCAAGTGGACATTAGAGTTGTCGCCTGTCGGAACAGTTGTGGCCGTTACGCCAGGTGAGTGAGTGAATTAATTGACCATTTAATGTCCTTGCTGTAATGAATAGGTACACGACTTTGAATCATCGATGCGAGTTGATTGATCCAAACGAAATCTATTATTAGACTATTGACAGCTCACCCGGATGAAGGGAGCTGTTTCCTTCATTCACATCCGTGTCAGTTTGATACGTTCTTTTCTAAACTTCCTGTCATTGGACGGTATTGGAGATGGCCTATTGCTACCCACACATTGGCCGATGGTGCGAATTCCAAGGAGGCACCAGACCTGTAGAAACATTGCGAGGCCCTGAACAGAGGTGCCCTCAGAGATCATAGGTGGCCCCATTCAGCCTTAAAAATAATTTTATTTTGATTTTCAAAACTACTATTTACTTTTAACTTTTCAAATTTTTAACCTCGACTTAAAAACCAAGAATAATTACAAATTAGCCTAAAAAAACCCAACATTTTATATGTAATCTATGATTCTTTAAAATAATGCGAACAGCTAATTCCTTAATCTTATAGAACTACATGAATTTATAATACATGAGAGGAAAGAGTATTTATAGATTAAAAAAAAAAAGAATGCAAACATGTGTGTAGATTTAAATCTTTTTGTTAGAAGATTTAAAAATAAAATTGTCAATGACGTAATTCCAGGTTTAATTGGAATCTCGCTGGGTCATGTGATGGATTTAGAAAACTGGTCTCTTGGTCAAGGACAGGGCATTATCTTGCAGCTGACTTCTGTAACATCTCCGATCATTGGCTAGAATTTAAAGAAATTATTGGTTGTATATGATTCATATTTTTTTAATAGCAACATGTATACTGACATCATATAATTGTATTGTTTGTTTTATATATCGGTCAATGTATAAATATATATATATAGGTCAATACCATTTCTGTTTGTTATTATAGTTTTTTTTTAAATTATTGCATTTTGAATTTTATTTTCTAAAAAAGTAAACATTTACGAGTTGAACGACACGTTGTGATTCAAATCAGAGGGCCATAGTTTGTGGTCATTAAATTGTAGGTGGTCCTTCCAGATGTAACAAGTTTAGAACAAGTGTTTTTTGCTGTAGACGGGAGCGGCGTTTGGTGGAAGGAGACAGGTGCTGGGGGCGATGAACTCAAATCACCCAAAGGGGAGATTTATTATGATAATAATCGCTACTCTTATGGCTTAAATTATTTTTAATAAAACTGAAAGTTAATTTTTTTTTCTAATTAGAAGATTTTCAACCCAGCATGCATGTCCTTTACACTGTGATTTAGAAAACTGTTTATGAATTATTGTAAGGACAGGAAATGGGAAGTTCCAAAGACGTTTTAATGGAGGAGTTGAATGACACTTATCTAGGGCACACAGTGCACCGGTCGTTATACTAATGACACACACAGTGCACCAGTTGTTATACTAATGACACACACAGTGCACCGGTCGTTATACTAATGACACACACAGTGCACAAGCTGTTATACTAATGACACACACAGTGCACCAGTTGTTATACTAATGACACACACAGTGCACCGGTCGTTATACTAATGACACACACAGTGCACCAGTTGTTATACTAATGACACACACAGTGCACCAGTTGTTATACTAATGACACACACAGTGCACAAGCTGTTATACTAATGACACACACAGTGCACAAGCTGTTATACTAATGGCACACACAGTGCACAAGCTGTCATACTAATGACACACACAGTGCACCAGTTGTTGTACTAATAACACACACAGTGCACCGGTCGTTATACTAATGACACACACAGTGCACCAGTTGTTATACTAATGACACACACTGTGCACCAGTTGTTATACTAATGACACACACAGCGCACAAGCTGTTATACTAATGACACACACAGTGCACCAGTTGTTATACTAATGACACACACAGTGCACCAGTTGTTATACTAATGACACACACAGTGCACCAGTTGTTATACTAATGACACACACAGTGCACAAGCTGTTATACTAATGACACACACAGTGCACAAGCTGTTATACTAATGACACACACAGTGCACCAGTTGTTATACTAATGACACACACAGTGCACCGACCGTTATACTAATAACACACACAGTGCACAAGCTGTTATACTAATGACACACACAGTGCACCAGTTGTTATACTAATGACACACACAGCGCACAAGCTGTTATACTAACGACACACACAGTGCAGAAGTTGTTATACTAATGACACACACAGTGCACAAGCTGTTATGCTAATGACACACACAGTGCACCAGTTGTTATACTAATGACACACACAGTGCACAAGCTGTTATACTAATGACACACACAGTGCACCAGTTGTTATACTAATGACACACACAGTGCACCAGTTGTTATACTAATGACACACACAGAGCACCAGTTGTTATACTAATGACACACACAGTGCACCAGTTGTTATACTAATGACACATACAGTGTACCGGTCGTTATACTAATGACTCACACAGTGCACAAGCTGTTATACTAATGACACACACAGCGCACAAGCTGTCATACTAATGACACACACAGTGCACCAGTTGTTATACTAATGACACACACAGTGCACAAGCTGTTGTACTAATGACACACACAGTGCACTAGCAGTTGTACTAATGACACACCTTAGTGCACCAGTTGTTGTACTAATGACACACACAGTGCACCAGTTGTTATACTAATGACACACACAGTGCACAAGCTGTTATACTAATGACACACACAGTGCACCAGTTGCTATACTAATGACACACACAGTGCACAAGCTGTTATACTAATGACACACACAGCGCACCAGTCATTATACTAATGACACACACAGTGCACCAGTTATTATACTAATGACACACACAGTGCACCGGTCGTTATACTAATGACACACACAGTGCACAAGCTGTTATACTAATGACACACACAGTGCATCAGTTGTTATACTAATGACACACACAGCGCACTAGCTGTTGTACTAATGACACACACAGTGCACTAGCTGTTGTACTAATGACACACACAGTGCACTAGCTGTTGTACTAATGACACACCCCAGTGCACCAGTTGTTGTACTAATGACACACACAGTACAGCTGTTGTAATACTTATGACAATTTAAACTCTACAGGTTTATTTAACTTGTATTAAAAAAAGAAATCATAGGCAAGACAAAAAGTGAAAACAGTATTTATTTAAACAGTAATTGGCAGGACTTGACCTCTGTCCAACGTGATGGAAGGCAAATGACGTCTACATTAGACCACCTATTACACTGTAAATAAGTTTGTAGTACTTCAATAGCCGCTAATATCTTCAGCAATTTTAACATCTTCATGCATAATGGTATGGATCTACCATAAAAATCTACTGTCACAAACTTTGACTCCAAGAGAACTGCATCACAAAACTGTTGCCCTACATGCTCACGACCAGTACAGTGGACAGTAGTGGACAGTAGTAGACAGCAGTGGACAGTAGTGGACAGTAGTGGACAGGGTCATTTAAATGTCGAGATGAACATTGTAAAACCTGAGCTCTGTGATTTTTTAATATATTTTCAAAATTTACTTTCTGTGTGTCCTGAACGACTGTCGAAGTTATTTTTAGCGGACTGACGTAAAATGCTAATTTGAAGCCATGACCTTTGGCAAGAGTGGGGGCTAATTGAATGCCTGTAAATTGTGCTATCTTGCCTGCCATTGGCTGAAAGCATTGACCGGCTGCCAATCGCGAATACCTTATCAACATTATATATTGATTATATTCATCAAGTAAAGGTGATGGCATGCTAGAATAGCTTAAAGGAGTGAAGGAAATGTTTTTAATGTGTTTTATGCGAAAATAACGAGCCAGCTTTCCTCATGATTGAGCCTCACGCCTGGGGGGGGGGGTTGGTAGTGGCGCACATCTTTTTTTCTGGGTAGATAAATAGAAAAATGCAAGAAATTATTTCGAGCTATTTGGAGCGCAACTTTGAAATATTTAAACAGGAGTAACTCTGTGATCATTGATACGTATGGTAACTATGACCTATGACCTAAGGGGGTTGCCCTTGACCAGGAGAAGCGTATTTCTTATATTGAATTTTGTTTAATTAACTGACATATAAGGTAGGTCATTTAGCCAATGGATTGACCTTTGATATTATTTCTATAAATTAACTGCAGAAATAAATCAAATGCATACGGATTTAGAGCAACATGCCAAAATGGGCCTTACTTGGTCCGTTTGGGCGCTTGTTTAGATTTCCACACACCTTACCAATATATTAACAAAACTCCTTGTTGTTTACTTTTTTTTTCAACATTTACAACATGTGACCTGGAAAAGTAAATTCACATTTGATGATACCAGAGACGAATATTTTATTTTTATTTGTATACATCTTTATTCTCAAATGTTTAAATTTATAAAAAGAAATTGAAATACGGCACATTGTTTAATTAACATTTCATTTAGACAGCTACGTTACAAGTGAACAGCTATTTATGATCTGTTTTGACCCCCTTCCAAGTGTAAGCCTTCGCCCATAAACCCGTTAAAAAGACTTGCAAGTCCAGCTTAGCCAACAACGTAACACTGGGATAGTGTGAACATTGATCTTGACTGACCTCTGGCTAGTCATTTGTCTCTTATTTGGCGTGGTGACCATTGATAAATGCCGAGAAAGTAAAATTAACCCTTGTACTAGACGGGAGCCTCCCAAGAAACAGTCCAGTGATTCAAGTGGATATTTAATGGTGTTGTTTCAGCAATCTTTTTTTTTTTAATAACCTCCATCGACAATTTCTTGGTTATAACTTTCTATAAGACTAACATATAACGCTGCAATAGGCTAAACTCTAACTTTGAAGATTACAATGTTCAAGTTTCTTTCAGCAACAATTTGGTCAGTGATGAAGAACAGGTGTATGTTACTTGGATCTTTGCTGGGCTATTTCTGGTTCTATCCAGCTCTGGAATTGTGACAAGTCTGTTAAGTCTGAGTACGTCCCTCATGATGGGTCTGGAAGACTGGGTCACGGTTTAAGCTGTGGTTTGACATTGACCCGTTCGGTGTGTATACCATAATAGCAAACATTAGTTTCATGTTTTATGTGATGACCATGTTGACCATCCTGTATCTGTCCATAGCCAGGTGTCTGTGTGTGGCCAAACCGATGCATTTTAAAAACAGTTTCACTTAGACGAGATCGGTCTGGATACTTTGCGTGTTCGCCGTGTTCACAGTCGGAACCTACCTGCCTGTCTTGGCTCAAATGGGGATGGAGGTCAAACTGGACACTAGAATCAACTGCACCAGATCACTGCGGCGGATAGTAAAATCGGAGTCAGAAACCAACTATAAGGTTAAATATCCTCTCCACTTTCTGAATGTAAATTTTCAATGCGTTTGGGGGTATTGATAATATGACTTTAAAATAATTCTTAAGAAAATAAAAAATGACTTATTTCAGTTTGACGTCTGCTTAATACGACCTGATTTGAGCTCCATTTGACCACTTCAGCCCGTATTCACGCTCAAATAGACGCCTGTCCGCCTAGCAGACGACAAAAATTGGTGTATTGAACTTTGCCCTGGTTTGACCTCTTGCTGACCATAAATAAAATGACACGATGACCATTGAGGCAGAACATGTACAGCAAAAATCTTTTACATAACCGTGAATTTTTTTTTTAATTGAAGAGTGCTTTAGCTTTTTATCGTTTCCATGGCAGCGAAAAAACTAATATTTAAAAAAGTGAATTTCCCAATATGATTTCTTACGTTTACAAGTTTTCTAATCCATTGGTGCAAAAAAAAATATTGAAACTACAGTTTGAATATAACTTTTTATAACACTTTGGATGGCAATGCAATGACTAATTCGTGCAATCAATTACTCTAAGCACAACACAAACTGTCGGATGTTCCCATGAATTTAAACATGAAGTTTACAATCGTTCAGGTCTCATTTAGCAACAGTTTGTTCAGGTTCGAAGATTAGGTGTATGTTGTTTGGATCTTTGCTGGCCTATTAGTGGTTCTGTCCAGCTCCGGCATGGTGACAAGTCTGGTCAGTCTCAGAACTTTCCTCATGATGGATGAACGGGGTCACTGTTTCGTTCTTTGTCCTCTCGGCTGCGGATTTCATCTACGACATATCCGCACTGTGCCTGGGCGTCGTCTCAGTCCTGTGGGCTCTGGAGATGGGGTCTGGGTACAAGATTTGGTTCGACGTTGACCCATTCGGCCTGTAAATCATAACGGCCAATATAAGTTTCATGTTGTACGTCATGACCATGTTGACCACAGTGTATCTGGCAATAGCCAGGTGTCTGTGCGTGTTTCTTCCGAAATTCGGACGACTTTCGCAAGATCGTAGTCATGACAACCTAGCAAACGATTATGATGAACTGAGATAAGATAGATATCGCTGTGTCCCTCGTCGCCCCCTAAATCCCTAGGTTCGGCCCTGGCTTTACAATAGTCTATCTTCATACAAAGGCTTTGCAGGGTTCAGCTAGTAATATATATATATATATATATATATATATATATATATATATATATAAGCGATTTCGCTTCTGCGTTAAATCGAAAGTAAAGAATTAATACAACAGTATTGCAGTTTAAAATACAATCATGGAAAAATGGGATCTGCCCGAAACCAAAAAATAACATAGCCTACTGATTAAGCCTAAGGGGATATAACTCTTTACAAAGTATGAGATAATCATTAAAATACTGGTTAAAAAAAACAAGTTTTGTCCCTTTAACAGCACATGAAAGTTTGGCAGTCAGATGAAATGGATTGGTTAATCAGTGGCGTAGTCACGGCATATAAAAGGATAACATCCCTAGCTCAACGCCCAGTCGCCTTTACTCCCCCAACTTATGACATGTGCAGATTGAAAGCTGGGGGGTGGGGGTGAACTGTGGAACTTCACCAGGACCTGATAGAGGTCGAACCTGAGACCATCAGATCAACGATCGAACGATCTACACCGTACGGTGGGGATGAAAGAAGGGCACCATAAAAAACCGTCCCATTATTGGTTTATATGATCTAAGAGATTTCATTTCATCCTTACAGGGACTTCACACACACACCATATGACCATCCATTATGTTTTATATTAAAGGTTATCAGTGTGTGTGGTTGATATATTACTGTCAACAAAATAAAATAGATTTAAGTCCTAAACGCTCGTTGGTTGTTCTTTTTGGTATTGCAGGTATTCTAGTAGAGCCTACATAAAGGGGTGTAACTCTAGTTTTGTCAAAGAGTTATGTGGACTTGGGAACCGACCGCCTCAATATGAAAAAGGGGGAACAACCCTAATAGTAAACTCTTTGATTATGACTGATGTCCCCTTGGTGAAAAAAAAGGCGACACTTAATCTTTAATCTGGAGAGGTCATTGAATGTTTGTATGGAGAGGTCATTGAATGTTTGTATGGAGAGGTCACTGAATGTCTGTATGGAGAGGTCACTGAATGTTTGTATGGGGAGGTCACTGAATGTTTGTATGGAGAGGTCACTGAATGTTTGTATGGAGAGGTCACTGAATGTCTGTATGGAGAGGTCACTGAATGTCTGTATGGAGAGGTCACTGAATGTTTGTATGGAGAGGTCTCTGAATGTTTGTATGGAGAGGTAACTGAATGTTTGTATGGAGAGGTCACTGAATGTTTGTATGGAGAGGTCACTGAATGTTTGTATGGAAAGGTCACTGGATGTTTGTTTGGAGAGGTCACTGAATGTTTGTATGGAGAGGTCACTGAATGTTTGTATGGAGAGGTCACTGAATGTCTGTATGGAGAGGTCACTGAATGTCTGTATGGAGAGGTCACTGAATGTTTGTATGGAGAGGTCACTGAATGTCTGTATGGAGAGGTCACTGAATGTCTGTATGGAGAGGTCACTGAATGTTTGTATAGAGAGGTCACTGAATGTTTGTATGGAGAGGTCACTGAATGATTGTTAAAACGTCACTGTATCGTGTTTATAGATGTTTGACCAAAGCACTTGACCTGAAATGCAGCATTGAATATTCTGAACACAAAGAACCAAAAAAAAACATCAACAAAAGTTGGCATTATGAGTTGACCACTTACCTAATTGGGGGGGGTGACAGGTGTTGTGGCGACTTGAGGGTACTGGGTTTGATCCTCGGCAAGAACCTGGTTCTCACGGAGATATATAAACGTTGACGATCTGGTTCTCACGGAGATATATGAACATTGACAATCTGGTTCTCACAGAGATATATAAACATTGACAATCTGCTCACTCATGCACTACCTGACTTATACATGCGCTTACTCATGCATACATTCACACATGAGCACACTCTCACACACAGACAAAATATTCTAGTGCCACAGGGCCCCCCATGAGAAACCCTTTAAAAACTGGAGCCACTTTTGTCAAATAACCCTAAAAAAAATGGCCCGAATTCGTTAGCAGAAAAATAAATAAACAAAACATTGATTTCAACAGCTTCGGGGGCCCTAAGTGTTCGGGGCCCTCCCCTGACAAGTGTTCGAGTAGGCCCCTCCCACACACACACACCATGACAGCGGTCCTGCATACACACTCGCTGTATACATATATACAGACACACTCATAATATTATGTTCCAGTCAGGAGCGTAGGAAGGGTGCTGAGGGTTAATTCGGTCGCAGAGGGAGCGCCTCAATGGCTATCTACGGGTATTCTTCCAGCCAATCATTTCTCGTTAAGTCATTCACTCTTTACCCAAAAAAACAACCCCGACACTGAAATAATGACAAAACCCCAAAAATAAAAACAACTCAGAATTGTGTTCGACTGGCTACCATTGTTCTACGGCTGCAACTGTTAATGGTTAATTTGATTTTGTTTGGTTTGAGTTCTTTCGGTGGATCTATGGTTACCAATGTGTTGTGAGGTCAATGTAGGACAGTCTGTGTAAGAGACCTGGACACACGGTGAGTGTGGGTGTGGTAAATATAGGCCACAGGTGATCAAAACAATGATGTGGGTGTGGCAGAAATTTGGTTCTTGCAAGGCATTCAGTGATATGGTGGTATGTTAAACAAATACTTTTATTATCTTTTTTTAGAGTTGCATGTTGAAATATATCAAAATGATAACTGAAATAAACTGATACAGGACTCACTGTATAGTAAAAGTAGTAGCGGGCCATCGAAGCAGAAGAAATGTAGAATTCATCAGTTTCTATAACCTCGGCATATGAAGGGATTGTGTGGTTAGCGCAACGCACAGGGCTCATTGTATAGAAAGATATAATTGCAAATGTAGGTAGAATCAATTATAGGATATTCGCGGCATTGAACTAGAGAAGATTTGATAAAACATACAAGAGATATGATAGGCTGATAAGTGAACCTAATTCTGAAGAAGAGAATATACAACGATATATTATAAAATGATATACATACATATATAAAAGTCGCCTATTTCTATTCACTGCATGTGATAATATCTAAAGGGTCACTTAGCCCCCTTAAGAGCCATAAATACAGGTAAAAATGTTGAATTTATCAGTCTTCTCCAACTACAGTGTGTGTGATGTCCCTGTAAGGGAGAGATGAAATCTCTTAGAGATTATAAAGTCACTAATGGGATCACTGTGGTGCCCTTCTTTCATCAACACCATAACCGATAGTGCAATGACCATGGCTATATCGAGAACTTGAGGCAGGAACTTGAGGCAAGACTTGAAAAAAATTTCTTTACCCACCGGAGATCGAACCTTTAGGTCGACAGTCGAGTGCTTTATCACACGACCATCCGGCCCCTGATCCAACTACAGTAAAATTACCTATTTTTAGTTAGATGGAATAATTCCCTTTTCTCACCGAGCATCGAACCCGGCGTGACATACTGTTTATCAATATTGAAGAGATATTGTATTCATGGTTGCCTCCGGGTAATCCCTGGCTCTTGTTAATGCCCACAAACTGGGGGCCCTCTCTGTAGGCAACACACATTTTTTTAAGAGAAATCAACGAGCCAAACCAACAGCAACAACAACAGCAACAACAGCAACAACAACAACAACAGCAACAACAGCAATAATAACAACAACAGCAACAATAGCAATAATAACAACAGCAACAACAGCAATAATAACAACAACAGCAATAATAACAACAACAGCAACAACAGCAACAACAGCAACAACAGCAATAATAACAACAGACAGCAACAGCAATAATAATAACAACAGCAACACCAGCAATAATAACAACAACAGCAACAAAAGCAATAATAACAACAACAGCAACAACAACACAACTATGACAGTCAACAATGGCCGGATTGTATTTTTAATTGAAATATTTTCAGCTTACCTTTCATAGAGGAACAGATTTATTATCATTATAATCAGCTTTGATGTAGACCATAGATGTATAATTATTAACTATCAGAAACACTGTGCAAGCTTGCGTTAAAATATGTTAATGCATGTATTAACATAAAACAATAATGAAATATTTAAAAAAAAAACAGTACGAGATAGATTATTTGAGTTGTAACACTTGGTTGAGTTTTGATAACGATTACATAATTTTAAATTCAATAATGTGTATGGAATTACACAAACAGAAACTATTTTTGAAGCGTGTGAAATGATAAACTTTGGGGAATGTCGACCATCATTATAAAGTGGATTAAAATATATTTAAACTGATGATTTGATACTTAGATGCAAAGACATGTGTCTCAGTTGGTAGGCTGTCATGTTATCTGTTTTGACATTCATATGATGGGTAGTTTTTTTTTTAAATCACATTACATCGATGACAACAAGAGAAAAAAATAGTTTACATTGGTGGTTATGGCGTAAGCTAAAAAAAAAACACGTAAGTACGAGTCAGCAAGTAATGATAAACACACATGTACTGCATGTAATAATAAACACACATGTACTGTTCTGCATGTAATAATAAACACACATGTACTTGTTGAAAAGTAATGATAAACACACATGTACTTGTTGGAAAGTAATAATAAACACACATGTACTTGTTAGAAAGTAATAATAAACACATATGTTCTGGTAGGCAAGTAATAATAAACACATATGTTCTGGTAGGCAAGTAATAATAAACACATATGTTCTGGTAGGCAAGTAATAATAAACACATATGTTCTGGTGGGCAAGTAATAATTGCCCGGTTTCAAAAACAGCCCCATTATAATAACACATCAGCGCATTAATTTGTTGACCCAAAAAAAAAATAATCTGTAAACCAAATTGTTTCTGCAGATTGTTGGTAGAAATGTCGTTAACTTAGAGCTTTCTGTAGTGCTGAATATATATGGCCAGTGTAAAGGGACGAACGATTGGGCAAAGGTTGTGAAGATAGGCACCATTAATAAAGAACATGTTATATTTGTGACTCTCCGACGCATTCACGCAAGATAGCCAAGAGCACAGAGTATTCATTAAATCGGAGGGTATCATTAAATATAAAATACAGGTTTCGTTTTTTGTGTTTTTCAGTTAAGTAAGTGTTTTTAAACCCCCTAATCACAAGAAGTCGGTTTTTTTTACACCAAAACATTCACAGATAATCTACCAACTGCGTAACCGAAATAATACCAATTATCAAAATTACACTAATAATGTCCTCGGCTGTTTTTGTTTTTTTCTCAGCCTCCCGGGTGTGAATTATCTCATGACTGCAATTTCCGTGACACTCCCTTACATGTAAACAAAAAAATGATATTCGCAGACAGACGTCATTGGCACATGGTACTGTCGAGAAATGTTCATTTGAAGCCATAACCTTGGGGTGAATAGACTAATCGAATGTCTGTAAACGGTGCCATCTTGCCTGCCATTGGATGAAGGCATCAATCATCCATCCACAGCGAAATACTTATCGAAATTAAACATCGATTATACCTACACATCCAGTTAGGTAATGACATGATAGAATAGCTTAAAGCAATGAAGAAATATTTCTTTCATGCTAAAAATCACGAATCGGGTTTCCTCATAATTAAGCCTTGCGCCCGGAGGGGGAGGGGGCGTATAAGGGGTAGTATCAGCGATCATCTATTTTTTTGGGGGGGTAGATAAGTAGAAAAAACGAGAAATATTTCCAGTCCTTAGGAGCGCTTCTTTTGAATATTTTAACAGAGACAAGGGGTCACCATTGGTATATATGGTCATCACAGGGAAATAATTTGGATTGACTTTTATACAGTACGGCATAAAAGTGGGTCATGGAGCCATATTAACTGTTAACTGTTACAAATTGAATGCCGTTCGGGCCCTTGTTCATCCAGGTCTGGTTTAGTACCACCTTAACTTCCCTCACATTGTCACACCACTTACCAATAATTCTACAAAAGTCTTGTTCTTGTTGTCTTACTTTATCAACATTCACAGCATTCGACCTAGAAAACATTTGACCAAAAAAGCATTTGACCTAGAAAACATTCGACCTAGGAAACATTCGACCAAGGAAACATTTGACCCAAAAACATTCGACCTAGAAAAGAAGACGTACATTCATATATGATGTCACCACAGACTGTAGAATTTATTATTTACACTTGATTGACCAATGTTGAAATGAATAAAACAAAACAACACAACAATAACAACAACCGACAGCTAATTTATTATTGAACATTTCAGGTGGATCTTTACTTTACAAGTGAACAGCTTTATATAACCTGATTTGACCTCCAGTATACCACTTCGCCCCTACACACGTTCAAAAGATTTGCGTGTCCAGTTTAACCAAACATACAACAGGGGTTACGTCACATTGATCTTTATAGACCACCGGCTAGTCGTTTGTCCATCCAGGATTTTTTTTTTTTTACAGTGACGACCATTGACGCATGACGAGAAAGGAAACATTGCACTTGTGCAAAAAGGGAATCTCCGAAACTACAGTCTAGTGATTCTTGTTGAAATTTTATGGTGTACAATCTTTTTTTGAAACAACCTGCATCGACTACATTTTTGGCATCACTTTCTATAAGACTAATACATAACACTGCAAGAGGCTAAACTCTAACTATGAAGATTACAATCGTTCAAGTTTCTTTCAGCAACGGTTTGGTCAGTGATGAGGAACAGGTGTATGTTGTTTGGATCTTTGCTGTCCTATTTCTGGTTCTGTCCAGCTCTAGTATTATAACAAGCCTGTTAAGTCTAAGAACGTTCCTCGTGATGGGTCTGGAAGACGGCGTGACGGTTTCATTCTTTGTCCTCTCGGCTGCGGATTTGGTCTACGCCATGTCCGCACTGTTTATGTCCATCTTCTTGACGCTTTGGGCTTTAGAAACGGGGTCCGGTTTCAAGCTGTGGTTTGACATTGACCCGTTCGGTGTGTATACCATAATAGCAAACATTAGTTTCATGTTGTACGTCATGACCATGTTGACCACAGTGTATCTGGCCATAGCCAGATGTCTATGCGTGGCTAAACCGATGCATTTTAAAAACAGTTTCACTAAGACGAAATCGGTCTGGATACTTTGCGTGTTCGCCGTGTTCACAGTCGGAACCTACCTGCCTGTCTTGGCTCAAATGGGGATGGAGGTCAAACTGGACACTAGAATCAACTGCACCAGGTCACTGCTGTGGATAACAACAGAGAGGGAACTCATCAAGGTTATTGTATGGGCGACTAGGGACACGGCGATATCCATCGCATCGCAGGTCATAATTATCGTATGCGTGGTTGTCATGGGTACGATTCTGCGAAAGTCGTCCGAATTTCGGAAGAAACACGCCACGATAACAGTATCAACCATATCGCCCGAAATACGCGCGGCGAAAAATTCCGACACTGTTGACATCAAATACAACAGAAGGGACGCCATCTTGGTGAAACAGATCATTCTCATCTGTGTGGTGTATATCGTCTGCAACTTTCCCAAAGTTTGCCTCAACATAGCCGTCGCACTGGAGCCTGAACTGACCATCGGAAAGAGATACCAGAATTTAAGTCATGTTGGTGTGGACATCATGACGTCAGCCCAGATGCTGCACTCGTGCCTAAACTTTACAATCTACTTCCGGTTCAACGCCAAGTTTAAAAAGAGTTGCAAATGTTCTTGCAAAATGTAAACAAAAAAATCGACTACAACTTTGAAACAAATAAATGAAAGCTATTCACTTTGTTGAAATTATTGTTCTTCAATCAACCAACTACAATCAATGTTCTTTAATCAACCAACTACAATCAATGTTCTGCAATCAACCCACCACAATCAACCAAGTACAATCAATGTTCTGCAATCAACCAACTATCTTCAATGTTCTGCAATCAACCAAGTACAATCAATGTTCTGCAATCAACTCATCACGATCAATCAACTACAATCAATGTTCTGCAATCAACCAAATACAATCAATGTCCTGCAATCAATCCACCACGATCAATCGACTACAATCAATGTTTTGCAATCAACCAAATACAATCAATGTTCTGCAATCAAACAACCACAATCAATGTTCTGCAATCAACCAACAAAATCAATGTTCTGCAATCAACCAACACAATCAATGTTCTGCAATCAACCAACTACAATCAATGTTCTGCAATCAACCAACCACAATCAATGTTCTGCAATCAACCAACCACAATTAATCAACCAACCACAAGCAACCAACTACGATCACTTTTCATCAATTAACTAAGTACAATCAAAGTTTTGCAATCATTTTTCTTTCTTTTTTTTTGTGTGTACACGTTTCATGGTGTCCGAGTTATGCATAATTTATATTAATATTGTGATAAACATTTTTTTTTTAAAATGGTGTGTTTTATAAATTGACAGTCAAAACATACCGCTGCGTTTTCTTTGACGCATGCGTCATGCGTCAGTCGTATGAAAACCGTGTGACGTCACGAACCAATCTTTAAGAGCGGTAACACAGACCGGCACGTCGTCTGTCGTGCGTGTCTGCGTTTTTGATGCAATTTCTCAAAAAACGCATTGTAAACAATACAAAATGGATGCCTTGACGACTCCCATTCAATTACTAAAACAATGAAATTTTATAAAATATTTGTTTTATTGTGAAAAAAATTATTCAAATTTAAAGAGAAAAGTGAATTATATCATGCTGAAAAAAATAATGTAGTAAATCACAAAAATAACTATTTGTGAAACATTTTAGATTTTGACAGTGTTTAAATAGAGAAATACTAAGACTAAGTGCCGAAGCCATGGGGATGGGGTATTAAAGTATTTTGTTTAATATTATTAATAACTGCTTCTCGCCCACTGATACAAACTAATAATATAAAAAAATGTAGTATACACAATTATTACATTTGTTTTAATCAATATCATTATCAAAAGTTTGTATTAAACTCGGTATCACACGACTCGACTATGTTTCGAGACAGCAAGTCACACAATGACCAAACCATCACAACATCTATCGATGTAATAAGTCAAGTGATCAGTTTTAAGTCCAATTGTCAAATGTATCTTAACTGAATTCAAATTTATTTCATGTTTAGTTTTCTGCTGTACTAGTTTGTTTTTTTTTACTCCGGTTCAAGTAATTAGCCTACTAAGACTAATTATATAAGTCAAACATTAGTAACATTAGGTACTTCGATGACGATGAGAAAATTCAAAACAGTAATATAAAAGTTTAATATGTTTAATTCGATAGAGCTGGTTGCAAGCTTTCCAATGATACCACACTCAGTGTTCTTTGTCTTTTAGAACAGATGTTATAATTTTTTTCAGGTATAAAAAAAAAGGGGGGGGGGGGGTCACCTTTACATAACAGAAGGAATATATAAAAAAAAACTTTGACCAAAGTCTCAATGAGCTGCAGATAAAATTGCACAGTTTTTTATCTATAGAATGTATATACTCCAAATTTCCAACATAAATACTTTGATGTGTTTTGTTTATTGTCCAGTATTAATAAAGTTATTAAAAAATAAACAAAACAAAAATATTTTTATTTAGAATTTGAAGGCCGAGACTCGCCAAGAAAAACATTTTTATACTAAAAAAACTGTAACTACTAAAGCTGCAGGCCTCAAATTTTCAATTTAGATCTTTGAGTGAAAGTTAAGTAATGTACATTATCATATCAAGCCTTCATTTAAAAACAAAAACTTATCTTTTTTTAATTTGATGGTCAAGATTAACATTTTAATGCTAAAAATTTCTTTTAACTTTTGAACCATGAAAGATGGAAGCCTGAAACTTTCAATTTAAATACTTTAATGAATGATGATTAATGTGCCTTATTAAGAAAATTTTGATCTTGAAAAAAAAATTAAAACATTTTTTTTTGATCTGACGTCAGCCGAGAATGAATTTTTATTATAGAAAATGTAAAACTTTTAAGCTATTTAAGTTATAGGCCTCAATCTTTTTTTTTATTATTCAAAACAGTACAATGAGGATAATTAACTCAAGGCATGGTATTGATTTTAAACATTTTATTTTATTAAACACTTTACAAAAATAAAGCTGATTGCGGTGGCCGACTGCTGGCGTTTTCATTGCTATTTATTATATTTGGTGCATAAGAAAAGAATACATGATTAGAATTTTCTGCACCTATTTTTTTAAAACACTTTCAAGTTTCACTTAAAGTTCCCATTTGTCAACTAAGTCATTTCTGGACATCTGTATCTGCATGAATATTATTACTATTAGTCTAATACTAACACCCTCTCTTAAAAACTAAACTAGACTAGACTATTATGTATTATCCAAGTTGACATTATTTAACAAAAAAAATAGTAATATTATTCTTAAGTCTTTCATTGTAGACCTAATTACAAATAAAATGGGTTACTAGAGTAAAAAAAAATTTTTTCTTGATATATGTTGACTAATGTTGACTTTTTAAACTTATCATTCTTCTAATACTATTTCTCAAGTTTAATTGTCTCTTATACTAGCAATTAGTTATTAGTAAACATTAGTTGGCTAATTTACATACTGTTTGGTAGTATAATCATTTTAATCATCATTTATTAATAAGAAAACAATAATAATTCTGAATACCTAGAGTTAGAGAGATTCATTTCAATGCTTTTATATTTACTTTCTCAAATAATGTTAGGCCTATCAGTATTTGCTAATGATTTTTATGGCTTATTAAAAATACTTAGTATTTTACTCTTATTTTTTTTTTCTTGATATGTGTTGACTTTGGACTTTGTAAACAACCAAACATTAACATAACTATAACATTCTTAATTGACATATATTTCAGCTTAACACAACTATTTTTGTTGACTTTTCACTTTGTAAACAAAACATTCTTCTACTTATGACCTAAATTATAGCTAATTATAATGTAATAGAGAATTATAACAATATATATTACATTTGTATTCATACTAATCATAAAAAAAACAATGAAATTTAGGGGGGGGGGGTTTTTTCTACTAAAACACTTTTTTTTTTACTGTTTCCTTAGTCCATGGTTGTGGCAATGATCACAGTTAAATTGAATGTTTAGAATTAGCATGTTTTTTTGTTATGTATATACCTTACCTACTTTGCAATCTTTTTCATAGGCTTTTAATTTTATTACAGTAACTCTCAGGTGGTGTGGCAGACCAATTCTGTGTTTTGGGAAATTTATAATCAATTATCACCTTCGCGAAGACCAATCGATTTGAAATTTCTAAAACTTGTGTATTCTTGATGACAATACACTATTATAGAATGTTTGTGTCTATTTATTAAATTCTTATGGAGCCCAAAGTGAATTAATTTTTTGATAGTGTTTATATAAAGAGGGACGGATGGCCGAGTGGTGTAGGTACTCGACTGTCGAACTGAGAGTCCTGGGTTCGATCCACTGTAAGAACCATGTGAACATTTTCCAGGTGAAATTTGTTTCAAAGTCGTCCCACAAGTCCACCCAACTTTAAATGGGTGCCTGACTTAAGTTGGGGAAGTAACGGCAGCTGGGCAAGGGATATAGCAGAATGGCATCTCAAGTTTTGCATTGGTTTATGAAATTAATGAGTTTTGAAGCTGTTTTTTTAGTCTGGTGTGCTATTTTTAATGTTGTATATAAACTTTACCCACAAAAGAAAGGGAAATTCTTTTAACAATATAATAGAATATAAAACTACTAAATTTGAGAGTTTTGTTATTCCACTATGTACATCACTTATTAATTTATACTAACTACACAAACAAAAACAAGATAATTACTTTCGACACTAAAAAGTATAAATATTGATTCAATAAAAGCGTGGCCACCAGAATAAAAATTAAATAACTGAATAAATTTATTTAAATGTTTGTATGATCTAAGCTATTTTATTAAAAGTATTTTTAAAAAGTTTTTTTTTTTACATTTTTTAAAATGCAAAACAACTATTAAACACAAAAGTATTTTTACTTTTTATTGCTAATTAAAATGTGTGTTGTTCCAAATCATAAAGATGCAATTTATCATTCAATTATTTTTTTTCTTTGAAATGTTGTCATTAAAAAAAGTTATTTCTGTGCCTTTAAGAATACATGTATAACCAAAAAGAATTCTATATGGTTTTAGGTGACAATACATACTATCTCTAGAACCTTTTATGGCATGAGAAATTGAATACTTTTTATGATCAAAGGATAAAAAAAATTGTTTTCAAGATATCGAAAGCCTACAACTATTTTAAAATAAAGCATTTTTGTAATTCAGAAAGTTTTTAGTTCTAAATAAAAAAAGACAACTCCTGCATCATATGTTTGACTGTTTATATTAAAAGATATTACACACTACTTAGCTCAATAAAAGAGCTGTGTTTTTGCATGACTCAAAAATGATATGATAATTTTAAAAATAAAGATGCCTAATAGTATTAGTTGATAAGCATTAGAATATCTTTACTTGTATGGATATTTAAAGTCTTTCATCTGAGATTCTGTTATTTCTTATTTAGAAATCTGTTAGGATTACAATGAGTGCTTTGGGTTACAGGCTTTTTTATATATTAGTAGCCTAAGGGGAGGCTTAATTTAGCTCTTAGTAGTCTTATAGAGCTGAATTCGGTGCTTAGTTGAATAGTATTTGTATAATTTAAATAGATACGAAGTTACTGTCACTGAAAGTTATTTGGTTGTTAAAAGTACATAATTTCTCTATTTTGATACTATAATCATACTATAATGGTAGCTTTCTTTCTATAATTAAGATTGGCTATATATATTAATGAATATATATATATATATATATATATATATATATATATATATATATACAGGGGCATAACCAGGAGGGAGAGAGTGGGGGTTCCAAACTGACTCGAATGCCCCACCTGGCCCCCAAACATTTTTTTACATTAAATATTAAGTACATTATTTCATATCATGATGTAGAAAGTCAAAATACAGGGACCCCCCCCAAAGAGGTCAAGCCCCCTCCTGGTCCTCCCAGTTCCTAAGTTTAGAACTGTATATCTATATATAAGTATAGAACTATAACAGGGCTTCTTAAACTATGGGTCGCGACCCCATTTAGGGTCGCGTAGCAAAATTCTGGGGTCGCGAGAGATAAAAATACAATTTAACAGAAAATGTTTTTTAACTTGTAAAATATTAATTTATTTTTCTTTTATATTTGTATGGGGTCGTCAAGAACTTGCAATCATAAATGGCTCATGAATTACAAAAGTTTAAGAAGCCCTTAACTGGAATAATGCTGTTCCTGGTTAAATGAATAAATAACTTGATTACTTAACCCTACAGTTCCCCTTGATTCATATATGAATCAACCATATTTTCTCATTATTATAATCTTATTATTAACTTTGGCCTAAAAAGGTGAATGTATTTATTCATGTTAACTCCAGAGGGATGTAAAAGTTATTTAGGTGAGTGCAGTCAATTTTAGAGAATTTTTAGCTGAACTGTGTAGGTCAGTGAGCATACTTTAGAAAACGCACGTCGTGGCAGTGTGTTTTGCCGAAAAACGACATGACAATGGCCTGTCGTGTCTAGTACGTCAAACGTGCGTTTGACGCACCGTCGTGTTGGTGTGGTTAGTCTTTAAAGACACCAGTATACCTTGAATTTCTTTCATAAATATTATCTTGTTTATTGTATTAATTTACACTAAGAAATACCTGTTATTTACAACAGGCCGGATTGGTTTTTACTGGTAGGCAAGCTAGGCAAACAGCTGCGACATGTGCCGCCCGAATCTAACAGTAATTAGGTGGAGATTAATTTAGTTTCGGCTGTGATTCTCCCCCCCCCCACCCCTAGTGGGACTGATGGCCGAGTGGTGTAGATACTCGACTGTTGACCTGAGAGTCCTGGATTCGATCCTCGTTGAGAACCACGGGAATTTTTCCAGGCAAAATGTGTGTCATAGTCGTCCCACAACTCCACCCAGCTTTAAATGGGTGGGGAAGTGAAGGCGGCTGGGCGTTGTGCTAACCATGCTATTCCCTTTATATGCCGAGGTTATAGAAACAGATGAATTCTACACTTCGTCTGCCCCGATGGCTCGTTTGGGCTAAGGGAACTTCACTTTTTAAAAATTTAGTTTTCCATATTTTTTAACTGGTTATTTTTTCAAAATTATGTTTGTTTTCTGATACCAAACCATCATTAGACCGCCTTGCATTAAGCACTGTGTTCATTTTTGAACAAGGCACACCGTTAGCCGCAGGGCTATTGCGTTGTTGGATTTTTGCACTTGGTGTGGACAGGCTTATTTTGTTGACAATCAGTTAAGCTAACATACTAATCACAATAAAGGCCGACTGAACGACACATGACATCTCTAATAGAGAACTGTCCTCTGTGATCGACACATAACATCTTTTACACACACTAGTCACCTCTGATAGACAGACACTTGTCATCTCTAACCGACACATGTCATCTCCAACCGGCTCTTGTCAAATTTGACCGACACATGCCATCTCTGATCGACACATGGAAACTAACTCTGACTTTTTGACCTTTCACTCGTGTCCTAAATTAGCCAATCCTGACAATCATGATTTAAACCAACGCCGAAAGTTCCCGAAACAATCCATTGTCGCCGTTAGTGTTTTTAAGACGTTAACACAATTGATGATATGAACAAAAATATATATCCACCGTACCACACGTGGCTAAATGTGGCTCCAAGAGCTAGGTCTTTATGTGGCTTCGAATTATTTCGATCTTATTCCTAGATATTCACGACAACTTCGTACATTGACAATCATTCGAAAATATACGTTTTTATTTTTTACTTTTATAAAAACACAAACCGTAATGCGGGTGTCAAAGGTGTAATGCCAGATCAACTCTGCACTACGTAGGTAAAAGTGATTCGCATTCTAAGTTATTTCTTTACCTGCCTCCATACAGGCATGATGTTTGAGAGCCCCTCCCCCACCGGCTAGACAATCAGGGGGGGTGTTCCCTACCAAACTGCCAGAATGGTGAGGTGTGTTCTTAACATTAGTTAAGAGAGTGGCCAGGTGAGCAAGCACCTTCCACTTCTACCAACAGCAGGTACAAGTTGTACTAGCCTTTTAGTCAACACCAAATACTTACTGATCGCTTCGTTCTTAGTTGGACTAAGAGCGATAAATTTTGTTTTTCCGAAAGAAGTAATTATGTGAGTGCGTAAGTTAATTTACGAGCTAGACAAATAATTGTGAGTGTAACCATTTAATGGTGTCCAGAAATCACATAAAAATAAATTTATAATATATATTAATGGTTCGCCACAGGTATGACCCTCTCCACAGACATGACCCTTTATACAGGTATGACCCTCTCCACAGACATGACCCTCTATACAGAATGACCTCTCCACAGGGATAACACTAGCCACAGACGCCGAAGGTCAGAACCATCCGGCGTGATGGAAACATCTGCACTGAGCTCTTGTAAAGGCGTCCCCTTAATGAGCCCACAGGGTTGAGGGGGGACACCACGTCTACTAGATTCCCCGCCCATCTACACAAACACATTCAAGGTGTCATAGACAACGCCGATAGCGAGGCGAAAAAATTTCAAAGCCAGAACAGCTCGTAAAACATTTAGTGCGCAGGAATATGAAAACTGTCACTATTGTCCGAAAAAAATGACAAATTTACTTTCACTCTCTAGTCTGTATGGTTGGATAAAGACAACTTCACGCGCACTCTCTCTAGTCTGTATGGTTGGATAAAGAGAACTTCACGCGCACTCTCTCTAATCTGTATGGCTGGATAAAGACAACTTCACATGCACTCTCTCTAATCTGTATGGTTGTATAAAGACATATACATATTAGAAGGTAATGTAGGTCAGACTGAGTGGTGGGAGGGGGTGGGGGGTTGGGGGAGAGAGAAGATGATTATTATAATTAGAAAGTAGCAATAACCTCAGCCAATCAATCAACATTAATAGAAGCATTTAGACATAATACACTGGGATTTTTAGAATAATTTACCTCTTTTTTTTTAAGATGGTTGAGTTCTGAGTGTGTAATAAACGAGTCATAATCACGGGGAGATTTTAGTGTCAACATAATGTCACCGCAAGTAAACCAATACACTTGAATTGTCAACGTTAATTATCATAGTCACATATACACTGCAGCTTTCTGGGTTTAAATTATGGTGGGAATTGAGTCGTTTAACATCTGTACAGTTAGAAGCTTTGCTCATTCATTTGTAAATAAATTAATGGTTTACATAACGTCGACACTGAAATTTTGAATAGTCATAAGAAGTGAATTTAAAGACTTAAGATCAATGTGGAACTAATTGAATGACGACACATTTGATCTTGTCTGCCATTGGTTGCCTGTACCAAAAGTTATCTTGTCTGCCATTGGTTGCCTGTACAAAAGGTATCTTGTCTACCATATGATGCATAATGGTTGCTTGTACGGTAAATCATATCGAAATACATTTAATATCAAAATGTTTTTTATTTGTTTATTTAAATATGCACCGACTGCACCAGACCAGTTAAACAGATAATAAGACCAAGGTGTACCAGGTAACAGGTTTAAAAGAATGTCACTATCGCAAGTATTAAAGAAAGTCAATTTTAGAAATTTTCGCTGAGAGAAAATTTCAAGTCTCGTATTGTGAAATCAGTCAAACTTCCTCGTAGTTGAGCACTGTGCTAAAGGGGAAATAGAACGTAAGGTTAGTGTCGTATCCCACTTGTGCTCTAATTAAATCAGACGACACAACTCCTTGTATTGTAAAAGAATTAACTGAACTTTTAATGCGTGATATTTACAGATGAGAATATGATAATACAATACAAACACTTGAGAAGATGAATCGATAAATCACATGTATAATTCTATAATTTAACACACACGATAAATACTAAGATCCATTTTAGATGAGAGATGTGGCAATAAATCACAAGTAACTGCTATCACTATAAACCAGTACACGAGTCTATAACTATTATAACTCTCGACTGCACTGTCCACTAAGTCCACGTGTTATATCTAGTATCCCCTTCATGGGTCTCTAGTCTCTCTCTCTTGTGTGTGTGTCTCCATCCCCCTCCAAACAACCGTGGTACTTCCCTATTTATAGGATATATCACCCCCTCATATTGAATCATTGGATTGCATCACTGGGTTGATTGCATCAAATCTATTTTTGGATTTCCCATTTTACTGGGGTGATTGCATCATGGGTGTGATTGCTTCACTGGTGTGATTGCATCAAATCTATTTTTGGATTTCCCATTTTACTGGGGTGATTGCATCACTGATGATTGCATCATGCATGCCTGACACTGCAAGCACTTACAAGGGATAGGACAGTTAGATATCCTCACGACTTTCTGAATATTAATTTTCAATGAGTTTAGGGCTATTGCTAAAATGACTTTTCAATTATCGCTAATATGACTTTTCAATTATCAATAACATGACTTTTCAATTATCGATAACATGACTTTTCAATTATTGATAACATGACTTTTCAATTATTGATAACATGACTTTTCAATTATTGATAACATGAATTTTTAATTATTGATAACATGACATTTCAATTATTGATTACATGACATTTCAATTATTGATAACATGACTTTTTAATTATTGATAACATGACTTTTCAATTATTGATTACATGACATTTCAATTATTGATAACATGACTTTTCAATTATCGCTAATATGACTTTTCAATTATCAATAACATGACATTTCAATTATCGATAACATGACTTTTCGAATTATTGATAACATGACTTTTTAATTATTGATAACATGACTTTTCAATTATTGATTACATGACATTTCAATTATTGATAACATGACATTTCAATTATTGATTACATGACATTATAATTATTGATAACATGACTTTTAAATAATTGATAACATGACTTTTTAATTATTGATTACATGACTTTTTAATTATTGATAACATGACTTTTTAATTATTGATAACATGACTTTTTAATTATTGATAACATGACTTTTTAATTATTGATAACATGACTTTTTAATTATTGATAACATGACTTTTCAATTATTGATTACATGACATTTCAATTATTGATAACATGACATTTCAATTATTGATTACATGACATTTCAATTATTGATTACATGACTTTTTAATTATTGATAACATGACTTTTCAATTATTGATAACATGACTTTTTAATTATTGATAACATGACTTTTCAATTATTGATAACATGACTTTTCAATTATTGATAACATGACTTTTTAATTATTGATAACATGACTTTTTAATTATTGATAACATGACTTTTCAATTATTGATTACATGACATTTCAATTATTGATAACAAGACTTTTCAATTATTGATTACATGACTTTTTAATTATTGATAACATGACTTTTCAATTATTGATTACATGACATTTCAATTATTGATAACATGACTTTTCAATTATTGATTACATGACTTTTTAATTATTGATTACATGACTTTTTAATTATTGATAACATGACTTTTCAATTATTGATAACATGACTTTTCAATTATTGATAACATGACTTTTTAATTATTGATAACATGACTTTTCAATTATTGATTACATGACATTTCAATTATTGATAACATGACTTTTCAATTATTGATAACATGACTTTTCAATTATTGATAACATGACTTTTTAATTATTA
Source organism: Bulinus truncatus (assembly GCA_021962125.1). NCBI lineage: Eukaryota > Metazoa > Mollusca > Gastropoda > Planorbidae > Bulinus > Bulinus truncatus. The sequence goes on from JAGDYQ010000387.1 coordinate 294,755, forward strand.
ATAACATGACTTTTCAATTATTGATTACATGACATTTCAATTATTGATAACATGACTTTTTAATTATTTAAAAGAAAAAAAAATATTCATTTCAGTTTGACGTCTGCTTCACAAGTAACCAGATTTTAAAACCTGATTTGAACTCCATTTGTCAACTATTACCTGTAAACACGCTGATATACACGCTAGTCCATCTAGCAAACGACTTAAACTTGGGGTACTTAGGCCATTGACATGGTATGACCTCTGGCTGACCACTTTGTCCACATGCAAGTTGATTGGCGCAAAAAAAAAAAGATAAACAAAGTGAGGCGGTGTGAATGAAAAACAATTCCTACCAGAATGTCAACAATTCATCTTCCCTACATAAACAATTGCAATTTGTTTTTTTTTTCATTAAAAAGTGTTTTTTAGCTCTTTTTTTTTTAGCGTTTCAGTGGCAGACACTAAAACTGCCCCTTTAACATTTTCTCCTCCCTTGCCCAACCCCCCCTGATGTCTTATGTTTACAAGTTTTCTAATACTTTGGATTTAAAATACAATCTTAAAACTATTCCTTGATTTATTCCTGCAATCAATCTCGTTGTTCCCCACTACAAACGGCTTCTGTAAACGTGACTTCAAAATATGAAGATTACAATCATTCAAGTATCTTTTATCAACGGTTTGTTCAGTGACGAAGAACAGGTGTTTGTTGTTTGGATCTTTGCTGGCCTATTTCTGTTTCTATCCTGCTCTGGCATTACGACAAGTCTACTCAGTCTGAGAACGTTCATCGTGATGGGTCTGGAAGACGGGGTCACTGTTTCGTTCTTTGTCCTCTCGGCTGCGGATTTCATCTACGACCTGTCCGCACTGTGCATAGGCGTCGTCTCAGTCATGTGGGCTCTGGAGATGGGGTCTGGGTACAAGATTTGGTTCGCCGTTGACCCATTCGGCCTGTACATCATAACGGCCAATATAAGTTTCATGTTGTACGTCATGACCATGTTGACCACAGTGTATCTGGCCATAGCCAGGTGTCTGTGCGTGGCCAAACCGATGCATTTTAAAAACAGTTTCACTAAGACGAAATCGGTCTGGATACTTTGCGTGTTCGCCGTGTTTACATTGGCTACGTACCTTCCAGTCTTAGCTCAAATGGGGGTGGGGGTAAGATTGGACGACAGGGTCAACTGTACCCGGTCACTGCTGTGGATAACAACAGAGAGGGAACTCATCAAGGTTATTGTATGGGCGACTAGGGATACGGCGATATCCATCACATCGCAGGTCATCATCATCGTATGCGTGGCTGTCATGGCTACGATTTTGCGAAAGTCGTCCGAATTTCGGAAGAAGCACGCCACGATAACAGTATCAACCATATCGCCCGAAATACGCGCGGCGAAAAATTCCGACACTGTTGACAACAGACATAACAGAAGGGACGCCATCTTGGTGAAGCAGACGATTCTCATCTGTGTGGTGTACATCGTCTGCAACTTTCCCAAAGTTTGCCTCAACATAGCCGTCGCACTGGAGCCTGAACTGACCATCGGCAAGAGATATCAGAATGGAAGTCATGTTGGGGTGGACATCATGACGTCAACTCAAATGCTGCACTCCTGCTTCAACTTTGCAATCTACTTCCGGTTCAACGCCAAGTTTAGAAAGTGCTGCCGATGGTACAAAGAGAAAAAGAAAGCCGAAGTTTTTTCTGTGGACTAATGCGTTGAAATCAGTTTGAATTAATCTCTCCCCTCCCCCTTCACTCACTCACTCACTCACTCACTTACTCTCACTCAATTCTTCGTCCGTACCGACTGAATCTTAAACTGTATCCGATTACTTAATTTGCAGTATTAAATAGATTACGAATACCAGCCACTATCAGCCACTGTACGTTTTTTTTTTCTTTTGGGGGGGGGGGGGTGTAGAGACAAATTGAAGATTAAAATCAAATGTAAAAACAAAAACATTTCTCGGTGAATAAAATGTGTTCAAATTTTTTTTGTGAAAAATATAAAACACTATTGAGCAGAGCGTGATGCCAGGTTTGTTTGGAATCCAAGATGAGTCAGGTGGTATGATGCAGAAAACTAGTCAGTAGGTCAAGGCCATGTGATAATCTTAAATTTAACTTCTGCTACACGTCCATTCATGACCTGGGACAGGAAGGTTTCAGCAATGGATTTGACAAACTGTGAATGGACGCTACATGTTGATGACATTTAAAAAAAAAAAATATTTCCATGTCACAATGTTTTTAAAAGTCTTCTTTTCATATTTTGTTAATTGATTAGCTAATATTTTATTTCCAGGCAGAGCACTCCATGTTATTAGCATATTTAAGATAATCATTGAAACAATAGTTTAGAAACAAAAAAAAGTTTTCTCGCTTTAAAAACACATCAGAGCTTAACAAGTTCAGATGAAGTGTATTTGTTAACCAGACGCATAGCCACAGCATCTAATAAAATAACCACGATTTTGGGTTCTGCCTTAAATCGAAAGTAAAGAATGAATTCAACAGTATTCCAGTTTAAAATACAATCATGAAAAAAATCGGATCTGCCCGAAACCAAAAAATAACCTAGCCTACCGATCAAGCCTAAGGGGATATAACTCTATGCAAAGTTTTTGCAGGGTACAGCTAGTACGAAGGAATTATGTCACTAGCTCAACGCCCAGCCGCCTTCACTTTACCCCAACTTATGACATGTGCAGATTGAAAGCTGGGGGGTGGGGGTGAACTGTGGAACTTCACCAGGACCTGATAGAGGTCGAACCTGAGACGATCGAACGTTCTACATCATATGACGGATGGTCGTGTGGTAAATCATTCGACTGTTGACCTGAAGGTCCCTGGTTCGATCTCCGGTGAGGATCCATGGATATTTCAGGTCATGGCTAAAGTCCCCGCTAAATCTCCCTCCATGGCCATTGCACTATTGGCTATGGTGGGGATGAAAGAGGGGCACCATAAAAAATCGTCCCATAAGTGGTTTATAGGATTTAAGAGATTTCATTTCATCCTTACAGGGACTACACACACACACACACCATATGACCATCCGTTATGTTTTATATTAAAGGCTATCAATTTGTGTGGTTGATAAATTACTGTCAACAAAATAAAATAGATTTAAGTCCTAAACACTCGTTGGTTGTCGTTGTTGCAGATATTCTAGTCGAGCCAACATAAAGGGGCGTAACTCTAGTTTTGTCAAAGAGTTATGTGGACTTGACAACCGACCGCCTCAATATGAAAAAGGGGGAACAACCCTAATAGTACACTCTTTGATTATGAAAGATGTCCCCTTAGTGAAAAAAAGGCGACACTTAATCTTTTAATCTTGGAGAGGTCACTGAATGTTTGTATGGAGAGGTCACTGAATGTTTGTATGGAGAGGTCATTGAATGTTTGTATGGAGAGGTCACTGAATGTTTGTATGGAGAGGTCACTGAATGTTTGTATGGAGAGGTCACTAAATGTTTGTATGGAGAGGTCACTGAATGTCTGTCTAAACGTCACTAGATCGTGTAGAGGTTTGACCAAAGCACTTGACCTGAAATGACCGTCCTGTTCTAGTAGCTACCTTACAAAAAGTTACGACACGACGTAGGAGAAAGAAAACTACAATATACCTCAGGGCTGTTCTCAGGTATTTGGGTTCTCTTTTTAAAAACTTCTAGAGATTCAATGTACCTGGCAGCGTACTCTTAGCTTATGATGTAATAGAAATCAATTTCTTTAAGGGGAACCCATTTAGGAGTGAGAGTCCTTTGACATTCCCCTTGTTTACAAATCATTCATAACTGGTCTGATTGCTTAACATTCGATTTTTATAAATATGAATACATTTTTATAAATAATAAAAAAAAAATAGAACGTTTAACTGTTTACTCTCCCATTTAACCGAGTTTGTCTTTAAACGATGTTTTGTAGTACAGAGCGTGCGGCAAAATAAACCCTCCGTTATGACTTCAATTTTTCATGACCGCATTCTTCGATCGCATTTTTTTTTATGACTGACCTTTTTATGCCCCTGTAACATATAGATTAATATTCTTCAGATTTAGTTCACAGCAGGCATGTTCTAATTACGAAGTAATTCAGTTTCACCTTTAAACTTCTCTTGAGAGTTACTGCCGCTAGTTTAGAGTTCAGAGTTCAGCGGTTCTAACATCTATGAAAAGTTCAAGAAAATTGTTTTTAAATGTCAAATTAAAAGCAAAAGAAAATATCACCATATTACATTTAGCTCTGGCTACAAAATTACATTTGGCTAGGGCTGCATAATTACATTTGGCTACGGCTACAAAATTGCATTTGGCTTGGGCTACAAAATTACATTTGGCTAGGGTTACAAAATTACATTTGGCTCGGGCTACATAATTACATTTCGCTAGGGCTACGTAATTACATTTGGCTTGGGCAACAAAATTATTTTTGGCTTGGGCTACAAAATTACATTTGGTTAGGGCTACAAAATTACATTTGGTTAGGGCTACAAAACTACATTTCGCTTGGGCTACAAAATTACATTTGGCTTGCGCTACAAAATTACATTTTGCCTAGGGCTACAACATTACATTTGGCTTGGGCCCTTAAATGTCTCTGAGCATACGGCACCCTAAAACGTATGATCGTCTCCGAATACATCAACCATTCCATGTTAAACATGCGGCCCTACAGGCCCTATGAGCTCGATGGGGCTCAGTTTAAGCACAACGTCGCATGAGATACGCTACACAGTAACTTAGATAATTTCCACAGGTCATAACAGGAATCCTAACCGCGGTAACACAAAGGAGGTCACTGAAAGCCCCCCCCCCCACCTCACAGCTGGACGAGCCTGCATTACCTCACGAAGTAAGACCGGTTGACCAAAAAGACATTAATAAAAAAAAAAAGATTGTGTTGAAATATTTTCAACAGGGTGGATAAAGAGACTTTAATCCTCAGAGTAAAAATAGCATTCAGTGCTACATGTACGTTTTCAGAACATTCAGTGCTACACGTACGTTTTCAGAACATTCAGTGCTACACGTACGTTTTCAGAACATTCAGTGCTACACGTACGTTTTCAGAACATTCAGTGCTACACGTACGTTTTCAGAACATTCAGTGCTACATGCACGTTTTCAGAACATTCAGTGCTACATGTACGTTTTCAGAACATTCAGTGCTACACGTACGTTTTCAGAACATTCAGTGCTACACGTACGTTTTCAGAACATACAGTGCTACATGCACGTTTTCCGAACATTCAGTGTTACATGTACGTTTTCAGAACATTCAGTGCTACACGTACGTTTTCAGAACATTCAGTGCTACATGCACGTTTTCCGAACATTCAGTGCTACATGTACGTTTTCAGAACATTCAGTGCTACACGTACGTTTTCAGAACATTCAGTGCTACACGTACGTTTTCAGAACATTCAGTGCTACATGTACGTTTTCAGAACATTCAGTGCTACATGCACGTTTTCAGAACATTCAGTGCTACACGTACGTTTTCAGAACATTTAGTGCTACATGCACGTTTTCAGAACATTCAGTGCTACACGTACGTTTTCAGAACATTCAGTGCTACACGTACGTTTTCAGAACATTTAGTGCTACATGCACGTTTTCAGAACATTCAGTGCTACACGTACGTTTTCAGAACATTCAGTGCTACACGTACGTTTTCAGAACATTCAGTGCTACATGCACGTTTTCAGAACATTCAGTGCTACACGTACGTTTTCAGAACATTCAGTGCTACACGTACGTTTTCAGAACATTCAGTGCTACATGTACGTTTTCAGAACATTCAGTGCTACATGCACGTTTTCAGAACATTCAGTGCTACATGTACGTTTTCAGAACATTCAGTGCTACATGCACGTTTTCAGAACATTCAGTGCTACATGCACGTTTTCAGAACATTCAGTGCTACACGTACGTTTTCAGAACATTCAGTGCTACATGCACGTTTTCAGAACATTCAGTGCTACCTGTAGCAAAACGAAAGTTGGCCTCAATCACTGGGCGGGGCGGGCGGCCGAGTGGTGGCGACTTGAGGGTACTGGGTTTGATCCTCAGTGAGAAACCAAGTCCTGCCTGAAAAATCTGGTAAAATTTTCACTCAAGTTCACCTAGCTTGAAATGGTATCCTGACTTTAAGATTGGGGAAGTAAAGGCGGCTGGGCGTTGTGCTAACCACACAACCCCTTCTTATGCCGAGGTTAAATAAACCGATGAGCTCTACGCTTCATCTGCCCCGATGAGCCCTTTTGGGGCTAAGGAAACTTTCCTTTCTTACATTAGGGTCGTTCTGTTTACAGCGGCGTATCTAGGACTCATTGCGCCCCAACCCCGAGTTCTCATCTCAACCCTTATCCTCTACGCTTATCCCACTACCCTTATCCCACTACCCTTATCCCACTACCCTTATCCTCTACCCTTATCCTCTACCCTTATCCACTACCCACCCCACCTCCTTTGTTTCTCTGTAAAGGTATAAAAAATAGATTTTTTTGTATTGACACAATAGCCTCGAACCCCCCCCCCACTCCCTCCTCCTCCACCCCAACCCCGCCCCACCCCCACCATCCCAGCAGTTTGACGTTAAATTTGGTCCAGTAATAATCTTTTACATCCTGTTAAAGGGATTAACCAAATCAATAATAAACTTTTCATGCCGAGTAAAATTGAGTATATAAACAAATGACCACCAAGAGACAGCTGGCCATCGGACGATCACTTTTTTTAAATAAACAGAGCCACTGTATGTAAGTTTCGTAACTAACAAAAATGTATCAAGGTAAAGCGTCACATCTTGTGTCATATTGAGTAATATTTGATTATATCAGGTTGTGCTGTAGCCTGTATGTTAACAATGCCAGTATGTGTCATATAATATGGGTTGCTTTATGTGTAGTTATTACAGCGGTGGTCGAATGTGGCTCCGAGTGGAATTGTTTTGTTAAGATCAATGTGGCTCCGATAGGATTTGTTCTGTTAAGATCAATGTGGCTCCGAGTGGAATTGTTTTAAGATCAATGTGGCTCCGAGTGTAATAGTTTTGCTAGTTCAAAGTGGCTCTAAGTGGAATTGTTTTGTTAAGATCAATGTGGCTCCGAGTAGAATGGTTTTGTTAGATCAATAGGGCTCCGAGTGGAATTGTTTTGCTAAGATCAATGTGACTCCGAGTGGAATTGTTTTGTTAAGATCAATGTGGCTCCAAGTGTAATTGTTTTGTTAAGATCAAAGTGGCTCCGAGTGGAATTGTTTTGTTAAGATCAATGTGGCTCCGAGTGGAATTGTTTCGTTAAGACCAATGTGGCTCCGAGTGGAATCGTTTCGTTAAGATCAATGTGGCTCCGAGTAGAATTGTTTTGTTAAGTTCAATGTGGCTCCAAGTGGATTTGTTTTGATATGATCAATGTGGCTCTAAGTAGAATCATTTTTCTAATATTAATGTGGTTCTAAAAGCGCCGTATATGGATCATGGTGTGTGTGTGTGTGCATGTGTGTGTGTGTGTGTATGTGTGTGTGTGTGAGTGTGTCAAGGTCATCCGATTTTTCAAAACTATTTATATCATGAATCGTTAGAAATATGAACAATGACGAATTGGTGTTCGACTTGAACTTAAAATTCATTTGGTCTTCGAATTAAAAAAAAAAAAATTTCCAACAAAAGACATAATTTTGAGGAAGAAAGCTGTCATTGGTTACATGTAAGGGAAATGAAATGAATTGATTTCACTTTTTTTAAACACATTATCTTCAATATATTTGTGTTGTTGTAATAGGAGATGAAGCGTGAAACAGGACATGACGGTGGAACGATATTTAATAGAATAACAATCTATTTAAGAAGTAGATACAAGTTTATTTAAGTTAAGTAATCCAAATTAAAGCAAGCTACAAAACTAAAGGGAAACAACACATAGATTGGCCGATACATAGAATGATTCAGAATAAATAAAGAATCGATACATAGTCCCTGAGTTTAACCGATACTCGAATATAATCTTCAAAAAAATCAGTCGTTTAACTTTCTCTACAAATACAACACAGCTAATCATTAGAATGTGTGTGTTTTTGTTACGAAATAAAGTTTAACTTGAACATTAAAACTGAACAAAACAAAACCAAAATAGAGTACTAAAACAAAAACTAAAAATTGAACATTTCTTTTTAAAAATACGTCTTCCTACATTCACAATCTCTCAAAGACGATACTGTTAGTAACTTTGTTACTCTGGGACGAGACATGACCTCTGCCAACAAGTACATGCTTTCATCTCCTTCACTCTTTCCGCATCTTGTGTGACGCGCGTCCCTCTCACAGATAATATCTTTATGACGTAACTGACCTTGACGATGTAGACAAGGGCTACAGCTGGGGTGTGTCTGGCTTGTCTCTGGAGACAGTTAACGGCTACGTGGTGGGGATCGACAGCCGTTAGCATCGGGTTACCGGCCGCAGAGGTATCGACCTGCCATGCGGATGAGCAAACATGTTGAGTAGTTAGCTGAGATCGGCAGAGCAGCAGGGTAAATGTGAGCTGGACAGCGTACGGACTTGTTCTCATTCTAGAGGAAAACAGCAACGAATTATCTCTCCAACGTATTACCTCTACAACGTATTATATTATCTCTCCAATGAATTATCTCTCCAACGTATTATCTCTCAAACGTATTATATTATCTCTCCAACGTATTATCTCTCCAACGTATTATATTATCTCTCCAACGTATTATCTCTCCAATGTATTATCTCTCCAACGTATTACCTCTCTAACGTATTATCTCTCAAACGTTTTACCTCTCTAACGTATTATAGTATCTCTCCAACGAATTATCTCTCCAACGTATTATCTCTCCAACGTATTACCTCTCTAACGTATTATCTCTCAAACGTTTTATCTCTCCAACGTATTATAGTATCTCTCCAACGAATTATCTCTCCAACGTATTATCTCTCCAACGTATTATCTCTCCAACGTATTACCTCTCCAACGTATTATCTCTCCAATGTATTATATTATCTCTCCAATGAATTATCTCTCCAACGTATTATCTCTCCAACATATTATCTCTCCAACGTATTACCTCTCCAACGTATTATCTCTCCAACGTATTACCTCTACAACGTATTATCTCTCCAACGTATTATCTCTCCAACGTATTATCTCTCAAACGTATTATCTCTCCAACGTATTATCTCTCCAATGTATTACCTCTACAACGTATTATCTCTCCAACGTATTATCTCTCCAACGTATTAGATCTCCAACGTATTACCTCTACAACGTATTATCTCTCCAACGTATTACCTCTCCAACGTATTATCTCTCCAACGTATTATCTCTCCAACGTATTATCTCTCCAACGTATTATCTCTCAAACGTATTATCTCTCCAACGTATTATCTCTCCAACGTATTATCTCTCAAACGTATTATCTCTCAAACGTATTATCTCACCAACGTATTATCTCTCAAACGTATTATCTCTCCAACGTTCAGGTGTATTAATGTGTTCCACCCCCGACCTGTACGGATATTCAAATATATTTATGCTTGTATATCCTCGTATCCCTGGTCTTTATGAATTGAGCTATGATTCATCGATTTTTTACTGGAAGACATGATGAGTACTTAAGTGGAGGAGGACGAATCAGTGGGTGGAGCGTTTAAAGAAAGACTGTGATGATTGTTTGTCGTTATGGCTGTCTTTAATTAAACGTTTTAAAGTATATGACTTACTACAATTGGCGCTGAAGAGCGGTGTCTAATTAAATTTCCAATAATTGTTTTCCAAAGTGTTGTCATTACAAGTTGATTCTGTATCGTCACTTGATCACTCACGCGATCCAGTACTAATTTAAGTAGCTAAAACAAAGAGCACATTGATTGGTCATGAAAAAATAGCGCTACATTACAGCGTACAAAGACTAGCGCTACATTACAGCGTACAAAGACTAGCGCTACATTACAGATTACATAGACTAGCGCTACATTACAGAGTACAAAAATTAACGCTACATTATAGAGTACAAAGACTAACGCTACATTTCAGCGTACAAAGACTAGCGCTACATTTCAGCGTACCAAGACTAGCGCTACATTTCAGCGTACAAAGACTAGCGCTATCTTAATAGTATATAGATTCTACCGATATTATTATACAACTATAAAAAAGCGATAACACCCTCCTATCTCAGACCACTGAATACAACAGGTAGCCATCTTTAACCAGATGAGCAGATTTTATCTTCTTTCAACAAATTAAACTTCGATTATGCAATTGCGCATAAATAAATTCTATGTAAATCTCATTTTTATCACGTAAACTTTATTTTTCATTAAATTTGTAAATTAAGGCAAAAATAGATTTCAATATTTAAAAAAAAAAAACAGAACAAAGCAGGAAATTGAATTGTAATCGCGAATATTTGAAAAAAAAATTACCGACAATTAGCATCAAGCTGAAAGGTTTGCGCAAAAAATTAAACCCTTAAACTTGTTACATTAAATTACAAAACAAAATTGTTTTAAAGCATTTATTAGAATTGGAAAAAACTGAAATAAGGAAATAATGACATGGACGCATGGCGGGAAACTTTTTCCTTCCGTTACACATTTCCTGTCGATCGTCTGCTAAATCAATGGAGCTGTTTTAAACCTCGCATTGAAATTATGTCTTTTTTTTTTATTTCCTAGTTCAGGGCTGTTGTTTGCAGAGCGGGAGATAAATGTTGTTATTAGTTGAGTGATAGAATTCAAATGTAAACATTCGAAGAGGCTGAAGGCAAAATCACGTCGAATAATAGAGATGTTCATGGTCAAATTTCCACCTATATTAAAAATTGAAGTCTTACAGTAGTGAGTAGTTGTCCGAAAACTGTAGTAAGTATATACTCACTAACATAACTGGAGGACATACATTTACCCGTGTAATATTAAAGATAGGAGAAATGTGTCTATATATTACTTTACACACACATTCACACACACACTCTCACACACAACACACACACACACTCACGCACACACGTCAATAAACGTACCCAAGTTGCACTCAAGTCAAATTGAAAAATAACAAAACGAAACAACCTGTTATCGAGCACATCGGTGGTTCTCACATTGTCCTGCCATTAAAGCCAGTTATCATTTTAGCGTTCATTGCCCGTGGGAATAGATCTAAAAAAAAAATAACGCCCCATCCACGCCCCGTTCGGTACTCGGGTATGGAAAATGCCGCCCCTGGCTCTGGGGGGGGGGGGGGAGCAAAATAAGCGATTGATCTTGGGAAGACTGCCTCACATTTACGTCACTGGCTATTGTTGTGTTACTGACCGGGACAACAGTTTTTAGGGTAACCTCTGGAATATTCCACAGTTGACATACGAGTCGTCTATTGTAATGTCTGTTACTGACATTTCATTTCAAAGGGGGGTGGGGGGGTGTCCTTTACCCATCGAAATAAACGTAGATTTTTTGTTTGTTTATTGAGATGTCCAACAGCCGCGTTACGTTCATAAAATGAAAATTACGAGGAACATGGAAAATTAAAATAAAACCTGCTACAAATTGAACACAGCGGCAGACAACTGGGAATTTTGTTTTTTTTACAGTTTTTACAGAGTTGTCCTTAACGTTCCGTCACGACATAAAATTAATTAATGGCGAATTTAAAACTTGTAAAAAAAAATGTTTGTGGAGATTTGATCTAATAATTATTTAAAATAAAAATAATAGATTGTTTAATCAAATTGTTAAAAATAAAAATATGTTGAAATAAATGGCAACTAATTAAAAAAAGCTTTAACTTATATTGAACGTAATATTTTCCCCACGAGGTTGGCTAAGAATTTTCAAAAATAATATTATATAGATTGTTTAATACAGCTATTGATAGGTAGGTAGGTAGATAGGCAGATATCTATACTGAAAAAAATATAAATATAAAAAGATCTACAGAAATATGTATGTATATAGATATAGCTAGAAAATAGATGATAGATAAATAGATAGATAGATGATATATAGATAGACGATAGATATATAGATGACATAGATAGACGATAGATAGATAGATAAATGATAGATAAATGATAGATAGATATATGATAGATAGATATATGATAGATAGATAGATAGATAGATGATAGATAAATGATAGATAGATAGATAGATAGATAGATAGATAGATAGATAGATAGATAGATAGATAGATAGATAGATAGATAGATAGGTAGATAGGTAGGTAGGTAAGGAGGTAGATAGATAGATAGATAGGTGGGTAGGTAGATTTGTCCATTAATTTGTTTGTGACTGTGCATCAGACCAACTAAAAAGTTTCAACATGTGATACAATTATTTCATGGCGATATCTCACAAATACAAAATGTGTTGGGTAAGTAATTTGTTTTTTTGTTGCTCTACATCAAATCTACTTTTATTAGTACCATAGATTACTAGCCACGCCTTCAGAGAGCTCCAACATTGTTGACTGTCAACATACATGGTGTACAGTACATTCAGTACAGCTCCAACATTGTTGGCTGTCAACATACATGGTGTACAGTACATTCAGTACAGCTCCAACATTGTTGGCTGTCAACATACATGGTGTGCATTACACTCAGTACAGCTCCAACATTGTTGGCTGTCAACATACATGGTGTGCATTACACTCAGTACAGCTCCAACATTGTTGGCTGTCAACATACATGGTGTACAGTACATTCAGTACAGCTCCAACATTGTTGGCTGTCAACATACATGGTGTGCTTTACACTCAGTACAGCTCCAACATTGTTGGCTGTCAACATACATGGTGTACAGTACATTCAGTACAGCTCCAACATTGTTGGCTGTCAACATACATGGTGTGCATTACACTCAGTACAGCTCCAACATTGTTGGCTGTCAACATACATGGTGTACAGTACATTCAGTACAGCTCCAACATTGTTGGCTGTCAACATACATGGTGTACAGTACATTCAGTACAGCTCCAACATTGTTGGCTGTCAACATACATGGTGTGCTTTACACTCAGTACAGCTCCAACATTGTTGGCTGTCAACATACATGGTGTGCATTACACTCAGTACAGCTCCAACATTGTTGGCTGTCAACATACATGGTGTACATTACACTCAGTACAGCTTCTAATAGAAAGACGTCACACCCCATCCTAGGCTACTGTACGATGTAATAAATAAATACCGGAACATTTCTTATCCAACATTTTGAGCTCTACGTTTCCAATGCGTGTGACCTTCCACCTTCGACCTAGTCTGACCTCGAGCTGACACATTTGTCCCCGTTTTGTCTGTCCGTCTGTCCGTGTACACCCTAGATCTCAACAACCATAAGTCCTAGACCCATGATGTATATATCATTTTGTAGGTCTTGGCCTGTCAAGAAATGACTTTTTTCCATTTCGCGATCTGACCTCTCAGGGCCGTAAAAGGGGCCTTAGTACCGTTTTTTACTATATAAGCTATATTAATAAAGGAGCGCTATATCTCAGCAACTATAAGTCCTAGACCCATGATGTATATATCATTTTGTAGGTCTTGGCCTGCCATGTGTACATCAAAAGTTCATTTCGCGATAGGACCTCTGAGGGCCGGGCTTCAGGGCTCCTAAGGGGCTTATATATTATATATACACCTTGTACGTTCAATAACCCGTTCATTTGGTGCGAAATACTGCAGCACGTAGTTTCACCAAGATTTATTAAGAAACTCATCAAATGAAATAGTAAGCTTGTGTTCTGAGTTTAATTGAAAGTATCAGAGCTATGCAACAATTGACGGAGTTTTCGGACGATTAAATGACTATAATTTCGAATGTTTTCAATTATGAGTCCTATTTCAGTAACCACAAACCACTTGTAGTTAGATTTAAGAGACAATAATTTTTTTTCAAATATAAAGAAACGTCTTTATAATTTTTTTTTTACAGATATATGCATTACACAATTGAATTTATAAACATTTCCAAAATTTACAAATATTTACTGAAAGCTAACAAACTTACTGATACATAACACGAAAATGCGCTAACACGTCCTGTGTCCAGAATGGAACAGGCTTAATTGCTTGTTTTTCCTATTCACACGCTGACAAGCAATTGTATTGATAGCTCAATGTTGGAGTTGTGATAATGGACCTCGTTTGACCTCAAGATGACCACTATACCCCACCAGTGCCGGGAATGAAAAAAAATTTCTGCAGAGCCTGTGATAAACATTTATGGTTTCAACCCCAGCTGGGATATTTTAGCTAAAGCAGAGCCGGGGGATGACAGGTCTCAGTGCCGGGGATATCCCCGGCTTCCCCAGCGGTAAATAGAGCCTTGTACCCAAAAAACATAAACGTGGTTATATGCCATTGGCGGCGGAACGAAATATTTTAAGGGGGGGGGGAGGAGGAAGCCAAAATTAAAGGGGGGGGGCAAGACAAAATATGACCGAAAGACACATTTTACCCCCTTAATTCAATAATAGAATATAGTAATTCTGTAGCAAGTATTTAATCGATATTATTAAAAAATAATATATTAAAAAAAAATAAAAATGAACATTGAGCACTTCTGTCGTCAACTGATTCATTACTGAAATGTTAGGTATGTTACTATTTAATTTTTAGCAGACTGGAAATTCAAGGGGGGGGGGCACCACCCCCTTAAAAGTTTTAGGGGGGCGGCTGACCCCCTTGCCCTCTGCTCCGCCGCCACTGTCATATGCTGCTATCCACCTTGCAGAAAACATTAATTAAGACTGATGACCGCTTGACCATCAATGCCGGGCAATGTAAAAAAACCTATACATATTCTATGCAGAATTCTAGAGACGCAGTGGAAAATGTAGTGGAGCGGTCGACTGATAACCGACTGGTCTTGACTTCTAGCCCCGGTGATTGTGGAGGTGTTTCTCATGTCTAATCGCTGACCCTAAGTTCGCCCATTATAAAAATGTGGCTGGGCGTTGTATATGCCACACAATCCCGTAAAATGGCCCGGGGCTACAGAAAAAAAAATGACGGATTTTCATGTGGTAAAGCACTCGACTGTCAACCTAAGGGTCCCTGGTTCGAACCCCTGTGAGGACCACTGTACTTTACAGGTTATGGTTAAGGTTCCAGGTATATCGCTCATGGTGCCGTCCTATTAGTGGTTTAAAGTTTCTAAGAGATTTCATCTCATCCTTACATGGAATTAACACACACAGAAATAGATGACCGATGGTCAGTATAGTCTTTATAAGTGAAACAATACTTTTATGTACTGTCCTTATTATATTATACATTAACACTGTGATTATTTTACATTTTTTTTTACAGTAAATGACATTGATTGAATCCTGTCTGATAAGTGACCTACAATGACCACATAGGTCAATATACAAAAAAGTCACAACCTTGTTTTCCAGAGTGAGTTAAATCGATCAGACTGAATGCTAATCTCTAGGGGTTAAACATGAAGGTCACAATTGTGCAGGTGTCATTCAACAACACACTGATCTCTGACGACGAACAGGTGTATCTGGTTTGGATCTTTGCAGGCCTATTTCTGGTTCTTTCCAGCTCCGGCATGGTGACAAATCTAGTCAGTCTGAGAGCTTTCCTCATGATGGGTCTGGAAGACGGGGTCACTGTTTCATTCTTTGTCCTCTCGGCTGCGGATTTCATCTACGACCTGTCCGCACTGTGCCTGGGCGTCGTCTCAGTCATGTGGGCTCTGGAGATGGGGTCTGGGTACAAGATTTGGTTCGCCCTTGACCCATTCGGCCTGTACACCATAATAGCAAACATTAGCTTCATGTTGTACGTGATGATCATGTTGACCACAGTGTATTTGGCCATAGCCAGGTGTCTGTGCGTGGCCAAACCGATGCATTTTAAAAACAGTTTCACTAAGACGAAATCGGTCTGGATACTTTGCGTGTTCGCCGTGTTCACAGTCGGAACCTACCTGCCTGTCTTGGCTCAAATGGGGATGGAGGTGAAACTGGACACTAGAATCAACTGCACCAGGTCACTGCTGTGGATAACAACAGAGAGGGAACTCATTAAGGTTATTGTATGGGCGACTAGGGACACGGCGATATCCATCGCATCGCAGGTCATCATTATCGTTTGCGTGGCTGTCATGGCTACGACAATGCGAAAATCGTCCGAATTCCGCAAGAAACACACAACCTTAACAATATACACCATAACGTCCGATATACGTGCGGCACCGAATTCCGAAAGGAAAGATTCCAGATCTGGGAGAAAGGATTCGACTCTTGTGAAACAGACGATACTCATCTGTGTGGTGTACATCGTCTGCAACTTTCCTAAAGTTTGCCTCAACATGGCCGTCGCACTGGAGCCTGAACTGACCATCGGCAAGCGATACCAGAATTTAAGCCAGGCCGGGGTGGACATTATGACGTCAGCCCAGATGTTGCACTCCTGTTTCAACTTTACAATCTACTACCGGTTCAACGCCAGGTTTAGAAAGAGTTGCAGACTTAGCTGTCTGCGGTAGAGGTCGAACTTTGTTTTGTTATGTTATTGCATGGACTGTGTGTAAATAAATGCATTTTATGGCGTTAATATATTTTCCTCATTCACACCGTTTTATTTTTGGTGGTTAGTTCTAGTATCGTAGAATCTTTGGTAGAGTTGTATCGATTATTGTAATATTTAATCATGTATGAATACGATCCTCTTTCAGCTGCAGTGCACATTACACATTCGAGCCAAAGTTCAATAAATACCATGAAATTGAACAATAAATAACATGAAACTGAACAATAAATACCATAAAACTGAACGATAAATACCATGAAACTGAACAATTAAATACAATGAAACTGAACAATAAATACCATGAAACTGAACAATTAAATACAATGAAACTGAACAATAAATACCATGAAACTGAACAATTAAATACAATGAAACTGAACAATAAATACCATGAAACTGAACAATTAAATACAATGAAACTGAACAATAAATACCATGAAACTGAACAATTAAATACAATGAAACTGAACGGACAGTTGGTAATGGCTCTAGTCATTGGGATAGTAAAAACTTTTCGAAAAACTTAGTTACCTCATTGTGAAAGGGTCCCCCCCCACTTCATGAACCATTTTGTACCTATCACATCGCTGTTAGGGCCGTAATAACATTTGTTTATAGACCCTAAATAGTATCGCAGCTATCTCGCTGCCTGGGGGCGACAAATTCTCAGGCAGTCTCTGTGTGTGTCATTTGTAAATTTTTTTTTTTAAATGCAAGAAAACATAAACACATGAAACACAAGGCAGCTATGTATTCTTTTAATGATAGTCCCACTGTTTTTTAATCCTTTCACTCAAATATTTCCTCGTTCATGTTTGTGTTTTTTTTAGTTGTTAAACCCAAACGAAAGGTTAAGCACTTAATGTTTTGATTCTTTTTACTTTAACCTTTTGTTTGGGTTTAATATTTACTGAGATGGTGAATAAATGTAAAATTATACACAAAACTACCAGTGTTTACTATCTGAGATATCGACATGTTATGTAAACGGAGTGGTGGTGGTGGTGGTGGTGGGGAGAAATCAATCTACGAAATGTCAGTTATTTGGGGGGGGGGGGAGTTTACTCCTCTTGGTCGTGTGGTGACGTCACAACAGCTACTTACGCCACTACTCACAAGGAAATTGTAACATTTGACCAAACATTAAGGGTTCAACTCCTGGCGTCTGGTGTCTTCCGTGGTGCCTCCATGGAGATTGCACCATATGCTTTTAAGGCAAAGGGATGAAAGAAAGACTTGGCCAATGCAACCCCATGAGTGATGTATAGGGTATAGGAGACAAAGTTCTCATCATTAAAGGAAATTGTAAAGAGAACAAACAGCGAGTACAGTTAAAACATTTGAAGCGAGAGTATTCCTTCTAAATGGTATTTGATAAGATTATTTCACTGACCTAAACAAACAAGAACATTTCAGCAAGTACAATTATTTATTCACTAGTACAATAATGTCTGATACATGAAAATTATCATCAAAACGTGAAAATGTAAACAGATTGGGGGGGGGGGTAGCAATGCATTAATGTGAATTTTTTTTTATTATGGCTACTTATGTAGATGTAGCCAATTGTCGACGTAACACATGTTTCTGTGGTCATTTATGTGGACACATGGAAGATATGGGTCAACCAATGACCTCATTTGCGGTTGGAGGGGTCACCTTCAACACCAGACCATCCCCTGCTCCCAGTTTGAGACTGCTCAGCGAGACGTCGTCCCCGGTCTTGATTGTGGTGACACCTATGGAATGATGGAAGAAGATTGTTTTAAATCTGTTCATCAAATAACGCACACACAATCTCTCGTTATATATTGTTCAATCTAAAATTTGCATTGACGTGACATTCATTATACAACAGGCTCTTAAAATTAATTTAAGCCATCCCGCCCCCTCCCTCTCTTGTTCCTAATTACCAATCATAGTCGTTCTTATTGGTAGGTGAACTAGCCCCATCCCTCACACACAGACGCACACACACACACACACACACACACACACACTTCAAAAAAGGCCAATTCTACAATTTTATTTTAAAAATCTCATTCAAGAAGTTCGTTGTGTAAGATGATCCTTACTTCCAATGCGGCATGATCGAGGGTGTGTGTGAATACCAGCTAAAATGGGACTTTGTAACAGTTAAAGTGTAGATGACCTCAGAAATACAGGTCAGTAGAGCACCAACGTTTATTCTTTTAATTGACCCCACCACCCCCCACCCCCCAACCACCGCCTTCAACTGGTGTGTACATTCAAACTTCACGTTTAAATCAATATTTAGCACGATTCACTTGAAAGCTCGGTACAATAACGACAAATCTAATGAAATATCTATAACAGTTTGGCAGTCTAGCATAATGGCGTCTAATCTATTACACTATCTACAGCAGTAACAGGAGTGCAATACAAAATCAAATCATCTGACATAAACACACACTCTCTGACATAAACACACACTCTCTGACATAAACACACACTCTCTGACATAAACACACACTCTCTGATATAAACACAACACTGATCTACTAAGCGGCATGAGCCCAGGTGAGCTGACCGTTCTGCACCAGTTGGTTACTACATCACCTGATCCTAGGTCAGCAACCCAAGGTAAGGTGAAAAAGTCAGGTGACATCTGGAGAGTGGAGCGCGTAAGGAAAAGGGGCTGGGTTGGGTGGAAGGTGTGATAGCCCGGATCACTGTGACAAAGGGGAGATCACTCCAAAAGGAAAGTAACTCATGGGCAAGTTGTAATTGGGTGTGACGTTCACGTGATACAAGTTACAGACATGTAATAAGGCGCCAAGACACAGCCAACAATTACCCCCTGGTCTGCAGTGCCCCCCCCCCTTTTTTTTTGCCTTAGTTGTCACGTGTTCAATCGATATGGTCTTCATAACACTTTGGATAAACATTTCTCTGTTGCATATACATCTCGGGGCTGAGCTACATAAACAATACAGCCCTTGTAAATTCAAATCATATCAGCAATCCCCCATCAGATAGTGGTAGAGATCAGTGATCGATTTAAGAAAAAAAACCAGAGCCGGGGATAAATGTCTATGGTTTCAACCCACCGGGCTGGGATATATTAGCTAAAGCAGAGCCGGGGATGACAGGTCTCAGAGCCGGGGATATCCCTGGCATCCCCCGGCGGTAAATCGAGCCCTGGTAGAGATATTCTATAGAACATTGTTCTTTTTATGTATCCATTCTGTTTTTTTGTTAATGATTACATTGTATCTATCTATCTATCTATCTATCTATCTATCTATCTATCTATCTATCTATCTATCTATCTATCTATCTATCTATCTATCTATCTATCTATCTATCTATCTATCTATCTATCTATCTATCTCTATCTCTATCTATCTATCTATCTCTATCTCTATCTCTATCTCTATCTCTATCTCTATCTCTATCTCTATCTCTCTCTCTCTCTCTCTCTATATATATATATATATATATATATATATATATATATATATATATATACGAAATCTGGCATTACTTACTCGGGGTTACAGCAACGGCAGTTCCAGACAAACCAGCAAATGGTGACACATCTACTGTTGCCTCCTTGCCCAGGTTTAGTACCACCAGGAAGCTGTCCCTGTCCAGCTGTCTCAGGTACGAGAGTACGTCATCTGTGACCAGCGCAGTCTGTGGGACCACAATTAGTATCCAGTTTAACAATGGTATCACATTTTAAATGGAGGAATGATATCTTCAAGTAACCACTTGAAGTATTTAGGCTACACGCTAAAACTATACGTTAGAATGGATGCAAAACAAGTTTGTTAAAATACGTATAGGCCTAATGCTGTTGTCTATTCCTTGTTTCAAGCGCACACCACGTAGAAAACTATACGTCATTTTTATGATTACGTCATTTAGGACGTAAGCATATGCGTTGAGCTACGCATTTAATTAATACTCTAAATATTATTATGAAAAAATAATTACATATTGTATAAGGAATATCTAGCGATACAATTAGTAACACGTTTCTATAATACCGCTTCAGATTCTATTTTGATACAAAGGTTAAAAAAAACGAAAAGAAATTTCTACAAATAGACTAAATTGGAATCCTACGAACAGGAAATTAAAATCAGATATTAGGTAAACTATATTTCATTCTGATTTCCATATCCCTGAAAATGTCTATCATTTTGATTCCGAAAAAGACAGTCCAACATATAATTTACCGTTACAATTCATTATAATTCTAATTTCCCTCAGCCTTGTGCATTTAACACATAAACATGTTTGACTCACAACACAATCAACACAACATACATTCAAACCACGCGCGCACAAATCCTTGCACAGCAATTTCAATCTTGCACACCTCATAGCACACATTTTATGGATGTGCAAATGACAACACCCTTTACCCAACTTTCTGAAATTAATTTTCGCCAATCGCTAGCCTGCGCAGATCTCACGTGATATCATCCATCATACGCTCAGCCTTTAATTAATATAACGCACGCAGCCAGAGGGATTCTTACGTTTTTTCGGGGCGCTAAAGGGAAAGTTAATATTTATGGGGCCCGGTGTGAAGTTAATACTTATGGGGCCCGGTGTGAAGTTTACATTTATGAGGCCCGGTGTGAAGTTAACATTTATGGGGCCCGATATGAAGTTAACATTTTTGGGGGCCTATTAACATTTATGGGGCGCGAGGTGAAGTTAACATTTATGGGGGCCCGGTGTGAAGTAAACATTTATGGGGGCCCGAGGTGAAGTTAACATTTTTGGGGCCCGATGTAAAATTAACATTTATGGGGCCCGATATGAAGTTAACATTTATGGGGGCCTGTTAACATTTATGGGGCGCGAGGTGAAGCTAACATTTATGGGGCCCGATGTGAAGTAAACATTTATGGGGGCCCGGTGTGAAGTAAACATTTATGGGGGCCCGTTATGAAGTTAACATTTATGGGGCCCGAGATGAAGATAAAATAAATGGGGACCTAGGTAAAATTAACATAAATGCCTTTGGCATAGCTCATTAGGGGGCCCCGGGGGAAAAGTTTTATTTAAGGCTCTAGGCAAATTTAGTGTGAAGTACCCTGCGAAAAAAGAAATTTTTAGAAACATTTTGAGAAAACTTGGTATTTTTTTGACAATTTAACCGTTAGCCTCTGAAAATTGAGATGAGTGCCAAGATGTCTTCCAAAATTAAAGCCCCCCTCCCCCCACCCTAGTAGTGGGGGCTCTAGACATCCACCATTAGGAGGGCTGTATAGAAAACCCACACAACCGCACTCAACATATCAACAAAATCTCCCAAAATTAATACAACACTCCCACACAATTTTTCCCAGCCAATGGTAAGAACGTCCGTTCCTTCATACTCTCCAAACCAAAATCTCATTAAATAAAATAGTTCAAGGATTATTTATGTTTTTTTTTTAATCTGAAGAGACAGTAACAACATTTCACATGTATTTGCTGGTTGTTAGTTTCGTTTTAAAGCTATATGTATGTTTGTATTCTGTTGAGATGTTTGTTTAAAAAATAGAAATGAAATGAAAGCTATTTATATCTCAACACTGCGTACAGCAGGGCTAGTATACTTAACAATTTTATTTCAAAACCGGGAATTACCTGAAATGAACCTTCCGTGAAGGCGGGGTTTCTCCTGAGTACCAATAGCTGTTTGTACAGCTTCAGACTTGTTTGACCCGGGGTTTCAAGTTCCACCTGATTTAAACAAAAAAAGTTATTACAGGGTGACTCACAAAGTAATAGATCAGTCTAATTATTAAAAAGGAAGAATTCCCGGAGTATACAGACACTCAATACTGGTACTCACGCCTTCACACACACATGCGCATGCGCTCACACTATGATGCTCACAGATAGACACATGGATAGTTAGATCAGTCAGATTTGATAGATCAGAGAGATAAATCAGATATTAATTTTAAATAGATAGAAAATTTTGATCAGATAAATTTGATTAGATAAACCAGATAGATAGATATTTCATATAAATCAGATAGATAGATAGATAGATAGATAGATAGATAAATAGATAGATAGGTAGATAGATAGATAGATAGATAGGTGGGTAGGTAGATAGATAGATAGATAGGTAGGTAGATAGATAGATAGATAGATAGATAGATAGGTAGATAGATAGATAGGTGGGTAGGTAGATAGATAGATAGATAGATAGTTAGATAGATAGATAGAAAGGTAGGTAGGTAGGTAGGTAAGGAGGTAGATAGATAGATAGATAGGTGGGTAGGTAGGTAGGTAGATAGATAGATAGATAGATAGATAGATAGGTGGGTAGGTAGGTAGGTAGGTAGATAGATAGATAGATAGGTGGGTAGGTAGGTAGGTAGATATATAGATAGGTAGGTAGGTAGGTATGTAGGTAGATAGATAGATAGGTGGGTAGGTAGGTAGGTAGATAGCTAGATAGATAAATAGGTGGGTAGATAGATAAATAGATAGATAGATAGATAGATAGATAGATAGATAGATAGATAGATAGATAGATAAATAGATAGGTGGGTAGGTAGATAGATAGTTAGATAGGTAGGTAGATAGATAGATAGATAGATAGATATATAGGTGGGTAGGTAGATAGATAGATAGATAGATAGATAGATAGATAGATAGGTAGATAGGTAGGTAGGTAAGGAGGTAGATAGATAGATAGATAGGTGGGTAGGTAGGTAGGTAGGTAGGTAGATAGATAGATAGGTGGATAGGTGGGTAGGTAGGTAGGTAGATATATAGATAGGTAGGTAGGTAGGTATGTAGATAGATAGATAGGTGGGTAGGTAGGTAGGTAGATAGATAGATAGATAGATAGATAGATAGATAGGTGGGTAGGTAGGTAGATAGATAGATAGATAGATAGATAGATAGATAGATAGATAGATAGATAGATAGATAGATAGATAGATAGATAGATAGATAGATAGATAGATAGATAGATAGACTTCATTTCTTACCCCCATCTGTTAATATTTCTACAAGTACATTTTTGAATCATACAATAACGTATTAGTCAACTAGTACGTACATCAGTTAACAACTATATATTGACTTACCTTGACATTTAAACTTGTGTAGTTTCTACCAAAAGGTAACCAGGTTGAGTTCCCCGTGGTGAACCCTGCCTCGGGGCCGCCCGTCCATTGCATGGGGGACCTCTCGGGGTCTCTTGAGACATACATGTATCGGTCCTGGATGAAATGACCCAGATATAATAAACACATATTAATATGCGTATGCATGATGTATTATATTAGAACTAGCCATCTGGACAGATACTCCTTGACAAGTCATTGCTGGGAATCGAACCGATACATTCTGCTGTCAAGGTGGAGGCAGCAGCCATTGCGCCAGTATGAGCGACGGCTTAACTCTTAATCGACGGCAGGTTTTTGGCATTTTTTTTATTACCAAACAGGTGTCCTTACATTTTGGACTATATTGTCTGTTTCCTTTATAGCCCATATATGTGTGATATATCATTTTTTTTCTTCTTTGAATAGGTTTTAAAACTGTGCAGCTTTTTTTTTTGTGAAAATGAATTTTGATAATATTTAAAAAAAAAAGAATTTAACAAAACAAAATTATTTTTTTTTAAAGTGTACAAACAGTAATAAGACAAAAAACAAGTATTAAAAACAAAAACATTTTTTCAGACATTTTATTAATCTACATATATTTCTGAAATGAAATATTCAGTTATCAATCAATTTCTTCAAAAAAAAATGTTTGGTGACTTTTTTTCAAATATGCATATTTTCCTTTAATTATTCACATAAAAAAAATTAATGCACAGTGTGTTTTTTGCACTGCCCCTGACTTTTTTGACTAAATGTCAAAAAAGTGAGGGGTTTGGCCTTATGCGCGCCTGTGTCGTGAGGCTACCTTGTGTTTTTTCTTGAAAAAGTTGAAAAAAAATGTTTTTTGGTCAGTTTTGAATGTTTTTATATTTTTTTTTTGATTTAGCGAGTGTTAGTTTCATTTTTGTCACTAGATTTAAGTTCTTTTTCCACTAAATAATGAGAATCTGAGTCCATTTTAATGTAGTCAAAGTGACTGACAAAACGTAAACAAATCAAAATGGCGTTCGGTGCCGGTCAACTGATAGTGTTATTTTATTTGCGAGAAATTGTAGTTAAATAAAAAATAAATAAATATTTTTTATTAGAAAGTATTTAGCATGCATTTTTTTAATAAAAATATTACATTTGTAATAAAAAAATATTTAAAAAAATAATATTTTTTATGGTTTGACTTTATGGATCACCAGAGTCACATTTTATTGTATGCCGTTTGCTGGGAGTTAAAGTATAATGTCTGGTAGTTGACAAGCACACAATGTCTCTGATAGTTGCTGCATATGTAGTGGTAGATGTCAGGGGTGTGTAGTGGTAGATGTCAGGGGTGTGTAGTGGTAGATGTCAGGGGTGTGTAGTGGTAGATGTCAGGGGTGTGTAGTGGTAGATGTCAGGGGTGTGTAGTGGTAGATGTCAAGGGTGTGTATTCAATACATTCGCACACCCTGTTAAGAAATAACCAAACAAATCCACGTTAGAGTATCGCACGGCAGCAATTCATTTGATATTACAATAATTCTTCCATAGCATATCTTGAAACACAGCCTCACACTATGAGGACACTTTTCACGACAGCCCAGTGGACAGCGCATGTCCACTAGTTCACTGCGCACACATACAAACATAAGCTGGTTTGTGATCTTTGTCACAAGTCAACTATTGATTCTCTCCCCTTGACCGTTCATTCACAATTCAACCACTGTTTCTCTCCCCTTGACCGTCCAGTCACAATTCAACTACAGTTTCTCTCCCCTTGACCACGATCTGTCAAGCATACCCTCGACACAAACTCGCCCCCCTCCTTTACCCTGTGACAATTCAGCTTAAAAGAAAGATCGTTAGGTTTAAAAAAGGAAAGGTCATTTTACATCACAAAATGATCACTGACCGGTCCGAAGTTCAGCCCCCAGGGGTCCTTTGTCTCATTCCACGACACGTCGGCCTGCAGCATGCCCAGCTCCTCGCCGTAGTACGTGGTGGGCGTCCCTTTCAGCGTCAGTAGCAGCACATTGTAGGCGTCTACGTACTGATAGCCATTCCTCTGGCTGACTCTGGTGTTGTCATGGTTACCAAGCTAAACAATGTTCAAAAGAAAGGTCATAATAGTCTCTACATTTTTTTAATAAAATTAATGTATCTTTTGAATGGTGTAGGTGAGACTAGAAGTCATTCATCAGTTATTAAATTAATGTATCCTTTGAATGGTTTAGGTGAGACTAGAAGTCATTCATCAATTATTAAATTAATGTATCCTTTGAATGGTGTAGGTGAGACAAGAAGTCATTCATCAATTATTAAATTAATGTATCTTTTAAATGGTGTAGGTGAGACTAGAAGTCATTCATCAATTATTAAATTAATGTATCTTTTAAATGGTGTAGGTGAGACTAGAAGTCATTCATCAATTATTAAATTAATGTATCCTTTGAATGGTGTAGGTGAGACTAGAAGTCATTCATCAGTTATTAAATTAATGTATCTTTTAAATGGTGTAGGTGAGACTAGAAGTCATTCCTCAATTATTAAATTAACGTATCCTTTGAATGGTGTAGGTGAGACTAGAAGTCATTCATCAGTTAGTCAAACAATTTAAAACAGTCATTGTTTCGTTCCCTTTTTTTTCTATTAATTAGTAATTTTTCATAATTAATACATCGATTTTTTTGAATGCCATGGGATCACTGATTGGCCAATAATCGAACCCTTTGGTAGACCATTAAAAGCAGTATTGGTATTATTGCAGTTTCAAGCGCAGTAATTATTTTCTTATCGCTAATACGCACTAGACCTCGCTAAGAGTACGTAGAGTTTAGTGAAAGTTATGAAATCCTTATTCCAGCAATATGTATCAACGTGTAGCTAGCTACCAGTTGATGGGCGACTTTTTGCTGGGACCATAAGTGTGTTGAATGATTTTTTACTTTGAAGTATTTTAAAATAATACAAGCAACAGGCAAAATTGACAAATGGAAGAAAAATAAATATGAATGGCCCTTTATTGTTACACGATTTGCAGCCCGGGGGGGGGGGCGGGGTTGAGGGAAATAACTGATTCACTTGATAATGGGAAATACCAGGTTAAACAAAATATTCGCCTGCCGACATTAAGAAATGTCAAACTCCGGTTGAGAAGGAACAATAACTGTGTACATACATAACAAAGGGGAAACAAGTCTGGTGTTGCATTATTAATGCAAAGTGGTAAACCTTTTGGAAAAAAAATAAAATGAAGGGGGGAATGTGGTGGGGGGGGGAGGGGGGGCTTATGCCAGTGTTGCCCGATTGGTTTTTTTTCCAGCCACTTTGGGCGTTGGTTTTTTTTTTTTTAGTTTTGTAGTTAAACTTACTAGCGGATTGGCTGGTTTGGGCGGATTCATCGGTTTTTTGTTTCATTACATTTGTAAAGAAAAATTGATTCTAAAAATCTAAAATTAGATGTAAATTCGACATTTATTTTTCATTTTTTATTACAGCTGTTTTATTTTGGTTCGGGACGTGGGAGGGAGTTAGGGGGAAAGTGGGCAGGGATGAAGGAAGGGGGGTTCTGATTGTGTTACGGTCGTTTTTCATTTCAAACATCTGGCTACATTAACCCAGGCACAGAGAGAGAGAGAGAGAGAGAGAGAGAGAGAAAGAGAGAGAGAGAGTCCAAGTCCAGTACCGGCCATGACGACACAACGTACCACAAAGTTGGGCCACTTCCCAGGGAGCAGGTTGTCGTACTCAGCCATGATGGTTGTGTACACCTCCCGTGTTGTGGGCGGTCGGCTCATCTGCAGGAGGTCAAAGTTGAAAGGGTTGCCCTGTCCCTGTGCGTAGAGTGAGTTTCTTGTCTCGTGGGAAGCGTACGTCTCCAGGACCATGTATCTGGGGTTGAATGCAATCTATCTGTATCAATGTGACTATCAAGCTATAGGCTACATTTGTCAATATCGATCTATACCTAATTTCAATCAATCAATATCTGTAGATATCTATATCTATACAGTAATCCATCAATATATATATATATATATATATATATATATATATTAGGGTGGCTCACTTTATAATGGAAAAATAAATAAAGTTAATTTTTTTATCATGATCATTTTAGTTTACTGGTTCACTGAGATTTAAAACATGTATATACCAAATTTCACACCATTTGGGCTCCTATAAATACTGCCTCAGTGCACTTGTTATCTCGTGTTTTATGGTATTCGGCAGTTGCATTAAATGAAAATTTTGCAAGGTTCAAAATGCTGTTTTTTTTTTAGATACAAAGAACAATTATATTACACAGTAGGAATTAAACAGTAAAATAATACAAGTTCCATTCAGGGCTCGATTTACCGCCGGGGATGCAGGGGATAACCCCGGCACTGAGACCTGTCATCCCCGGCTCTGCTTAGCTAATATATCCCAGCCGGGGATGAAATCATAGACATTTATCCCTGGCTCTGCAGACATTTTTATTCATCCCCGGCACTTATTTTTTCTTAAATCGAGCACTGGTTACTCGACACATTAATCTGACTGTATTGTAGAGTAGTTCTAAGTACGCCATTCAAAAATACACTTTAAAAGTTTTTTAGTCTGTCCTGAAGGTCTTCAAGTTGCGATCTCTTCAGCACAGTTGATTTTTTTGCATCTGGAAACTCTTTGCGATGCTGTTCAACAATTTGGAGCAAGTACTGCTTTTCCTCCTCTGATTTGGTGAGAGATAAGTTGAATGATGACACCAGCGCTATTCCCCGCTCGGCACAGCCATTGACAGCTTTCAAGGAAGGGACCACTGCTGTTGCCTTCTGAAAGGATAGAGTTTGTTGCCAGGTGGAAGCATCAGTCATGAGAAAATTTGTGCGAAGCAGAAGAGCATTAAAGAAAAGCAGCGATGATGAGGTCACTAAATCCTTTAATGTCACATTATGAAGTGCTGAAGGATCATTTGTGCTGCAGATGCACCTTTCTTCTTTCTGATCGTCAGAAGGTTTCTCCATGAATTGCCTCAAGCAAGCAGCAAGGCTGTTTGTCTCATCTACTGAGACACGTTGAGAAAAGAGAAACAGAGGAATGAGTTCTGCACTAAGGTACCAGAGATGTCGGCCAATCGTTTTCAGTGCAGTCTGAGAAATGAAGGGTGAAATATTTTTATAATCAATAAGAAGCTTGATGAAATCCAGATCATTCAAAGGTGCATCTGCTAGAATGGGACACTGAATCTAAGCTGTAATGTAAACGAAGGATGCAAAGATACCAAATTCTGCAATTGATTTGTCTTCATGCTTAGTCAGCTTGAGTTGATGACGGAAGAGATAAATCTTCATGATGTAGATTATTTTAGACATCCACCTTGCATGGTGATAAGCTCCTGGAACACGAAAACGCACCCCAAGGGGGGGGGGAATTCCTTCCAGGAAGATAAGATTTAGAGTCAGAAGTTCTTTGTAATCTTCACGTGGCAAATATCTTGAGCTGTCTTTCATTAGGAGGATATTTGAACAAAATGTGATGACTTCTTTTAATGGCTTGAGATTTTGCTCCAGTCGAACATCGTGACATATACTAAATTCTGCCTATCTTATTTTTGGCCAAAACGTCTTAAACCGCTTGAATAGCAGCACATCCGGCCCAGTTGTACTACCTCCAAATGTCTTATTGAAGACGGCTGTGTTTGTAAACAAACCATTGGCCAGGAGGCTCAATTAGGGGAAGTACCTAGCTCAATAGACATTGGCATGTCCGCTGGACTGTATACAAGCAAAGAAATAGGTCATGAAAAAATTGTACCAACCAACTGCCATTCTTGTGTTTGTAAACATATTATTGGCCAGTAGGCTCATTTAGGGGAAGTACCTAGCTCAATAAACAGAAGTTGTGTCAACTTCTATGCCAGTTAAATGAACAACACTTTTCGACCTAGTAGTCATAACTAAATGAATGATATTTATATAGCTGCAACATTTGATCTTATAACACTTGATCTTTATAACTAAATCGAAATGCACGAGTGAAGCTGGCTATTTATATGAAAAATCAAAACTTCTAGAGATTTCTAGAATTTTCAGAACCTTCTACAATTGTATAGATTTTGCTAAAATTTTCCAGAACCTTCTAACATTTTCTGTGTGCTTTATATATACATACATTCAAAATTCATTCAAAATGATTTAAAATCTCAGTGTCGATGAGGCAGTACTAAATAAAGTCATATATTCATGAAATTTTTGCTGTGCTGTTTTGAAGTCATAGGAAACACAAAAAACAAAATGCTCCTAAAAAATTTGACAAAAAGTTATTTGGGCCATGTGGAGAAATAATATAGTCTAAGTTTGATGACGCAATTCGCTAGGCTCCGCCCACCGCAGTATCTATGGCGTCATTCCGCCATCTTGAGTGTAAATATTGGGAGCTTTAGTGTATACGTCATTTGGTACAAATGACGTATATTAACCGACAGTTGGGAGCACATGCTTTGTTTTATAGTTAGTCTAGCTGTGGGCATCTATGTAGATGGATGCATATTTACAGTTTGCCTTTGTACTCCTCCTGATTCTACCTTTATGTCAGTTCATGTTCAAGTATTAAATGATTGTTTGATGTTACTTCACTGGAGTTAACTTCGTGATTTGTGTTGTCTGATTTATTACACCCTCTACAAGCATCATCATTAAAAGGATCCGTAACATATATTTGGCACCTCCGACGTCGAACTGACTGACTTAGCTGGATTCAGGAGCAGCGGAGTGAGTACATTAAGACTCGTTGTAATTACCGGTTAAGTATTCATCGGTGAATTACGTGGCGGCCACCACTCTGGGTGCGCGCCGTGAAAACTGTTTGTTGAAGTGGCCAACCCTATTGTTTGCTGAAGTGGCCAACGTTACTGTTTGCTGAAGTGGCCAACGTTACTGTTTGCTGAAGTGGTCAACGTTACTGTTTGCTGAAGTGGCCAACGTTACTGTTTACTGAAGTGGCCAACCCTATTGTTTGCTGAAGTGGCCAACGTTACTGTTTGCTGAAGTGGCCAACGTTACTGTTTACTGAAGTGGCCAACCCTATTGTTTGCTGAAGTGGCCAACGTTACTGTTTGCTGAAGTATGCCAACCCTATTGTTTGGTGTAGTGGCCAACGTTACTGTTTGCTGAAGTGGCCAACCCTATTGTTTGCCAAAGTGGCCGACGTTACTGTTTGCTGAAGTGGCCAACCCTATTGTTGCTGAAGTGGCCAACGTTACTGTTTGCTGAGGTGGCCAACCTTGCCGTCTGCTGAAGAGGCCTACCTTGCTGCTACTGAAGAGGTCAACCCTGCTGTTTGCTGAAGAGGCCAACCTTGCCGTTTGCTGAAGAGGCCAACCCTACTGTTGCTGAAGTGGCCAACTTTACTGCTTAAAGTGGCCAGAGTTGCTGCTATACTGACGGGGCCGACGTTACCGTGTGGCTGGGAATCACCTCCTCATCGTCAGAGGACCCCACCATAGGATCACCAAGGATCAACCAAGGATCATCGAACATCGCTTGGACAGGGATCACCAAGGATCAGCCCGTGTGTTAGTCAACCCCACATCGAACATCGCGGACCGGGATCACCGAGGATCAACCATCGAACTCAAGGAACAGAATTTACTATTTGTGTATTTCTTTATATACGTAAGTTGGCATATTTTTTTATATATATATTATTACTAGAATATTGAAATCTGGTGTAATTATTTGTTTGTTGTTCTTGGTGGAATTCTGTATTTAATACAGTAGAGGTTAAAATAGGGTCCACCCCTGAGCAGCCAAAACATTTAATTTGCTGTTTTTTTTTTTTGAAAAGGAGTATTGTATTTATTTTGTTATTACTTGTATGTTGATGACATTATAGAATATTTTATTTTATGTGTGATATATAGTATCAAACATTTTCATTTATTAGTTATAATTGGTTTCGGTTACTGCCATGTCATCAAATTTTAAATATTGTTGAAGCTGGTAAAGCACTTGGCATCTTACAGGCCAGAGAGTTGGACGGACCACTTGGGTTTTCTGTGAGGGAGTGTGAGGTGAAGGGGAAAAGGAACAGAGAGAGAGGGGGAAGAAAGAAAGGAAATGGACAGAGAGAGAGATGGAAGAAAAGCAGAGAGAGAGGGAATAAAACGGAGAGAGAGAGGAGAGAGAAAGAAAGGAAAAGGAACAGAAAGAGAGAGGAGAGAAAGAGCCGCAGAACAGGGAAATGAGGAAGGAAGAAATCGCGAACGAAAGGGCGCGCTTAGAGTCTGAGAACAATAGACAGTCAGCTAACCCCGGAGTTAACGGAGCGGGTGATAGAGTGACCACATCACTTAAATTACCTTATTTTACAGAGGGCGTTGACAGTATGGACACATACTTGTCTGGGTTTGAAATGCTAGCTACTAGTGCGGGTATGCCGAAGAATACATGGGCCGCGTCAATTTTAGGATTTATAAGAGGCAAAGCCCTGGATGTATGTTTGAAACTAAATGAAAATGAAATAAAAAATTATGATGTTGTGAAAAAGAACCATTGATGAAGATTTATGGTAACACATGTGATGGTTACAGGGAAAAAATTTAACTAATATTCGCCCATCACGAGAGGAAGACCCCAATTTATTTATCACCAACCTTAGTTTGTTTTTGATAGATGGGTGGCTCTGTCTGGGGCTGAAACAGGGATTATCATGATTTAAGGGAACTGATTTTGAAGTAGATAGAGGCAAATTAATGTATTGCCATAAAGATTTAGTGGCATTCTTGAAAGAAAAAGGGCCAAAAACTTTAGAAGATGTCACTGATTTATTGAGAAAATATAGGTCTGCACATCCAGAAAAGCCCCATATCCTAAAGTTAGAACCAGACCATAACCAGGATGTGCTGTGCTTTGCTAAAGCTTTACCATATCCAAACCGTGGCCGTAGCTTAAGTCCTGGGAACAGGAATAGATCCAGTGACCGACATGACGGGGACAAATTATGTTTCTCATAATGGGGAGAGCCGGACATAGATCACCTTGAGACTGCAAAAGGGGAGGTAGTGATAGCTTATGTTATCTGTGTAACGTGGAGGGGGCATTATGCTAGGAACTGCACTTGGTCCCAGGGAAATAGTCAGGGGAGAAAGGACAACAGACCAGAACCATGGACAAGACCAGACAGAGACAAAGAGATAGGGTACAACAGGCAATGCTAGTTCAGGGGGGGAGGTAATGGTCTACATTTTTACCCTGGGTTCGTGGGTGATGTACCTGTGAAGGTGCTACGTGACACTGGGGCAACGTGCGTGTGTGTCCGTAGATCATTGGTGAAAGATAGTGAATTCACGGGAAGAATGGGCCTATGTGCGTCATTTGATGGGACGGTACATGAGTTACCCATAGCCACTATTAATCTTAGAAGTCCATTTTACACAGGGCTAGTTGAAGCATTAGTCATCAGAAACCAACTACGACGTTTTAGTGGGCAATATTGAGGGCGTAATAGAGTGTGATCCCATGGAATTGGATAAATGGAAAAACTTAATGATCCTACTAGAAACTGTAATGCTGTGACAAGGGCTCAGGCTAAGGAGGAAAAACTCCATAATCAGTCATCAATTAGTAGTACAGATAACTGCTTAATTAATACTCAGGAAGTAAAAATTATACAAAGGGAAGAGAATGTAGTCAACTTTCCTAATCCACACATGACTGACAATGTTAAATCTAGTGACATTCCTGTGGGTGAGATGTCTGACAGGGTCACCATAGATGGAGAGAACTTTTTTACCGAACAGCATAATGACGTGTCATTATCAAAATTAATCAACCGGGATAAAAAATCATTTAGAGATAGGGAAATCATTCAGTTAGAAAAAGGTGTTTGGGTTAGAAAGACACAGTACATGAATAAAACGGTGAATCAACTTATAGTCCCAATGAAGTATAGGAAATTAGTTCTTAGGACAGCCCACGATTCACCTTTAGCGGGTCATTTGGGGGGTTACTAGAACCAAGTATAGGATCTTGGGAAAATTCTTTTGGCCCGGGGTTACCAGAGACGTAAAGAGATATGTTAGGACGTGTGACCTGTGTCAATCAAAGGGGCCCAAATGTACCAGGGGAAGCCCCATTACAAACAACCGATGTAGTTGACAGACCGTTCACAAAATTAGCTATTGATATAATTGGACCTATGCCAGTGCTGTCCAATAGAGGCCATCGTTTTATCTTAACGGTGGTGGATGTATGTTCCAGATGGCCAGAGGCGGTGCCTCTGAAATTCATAAGGGCTGAGGACATAGCACAGGCACTAATGACTATTTTTTGTAGGACAGGCTTCCCTGATGTTATTTTATCTAACAGAGGTACTCAATTTGTATCTGAATTAACCAACCATTTTACCTCTGTATTGGGGATCAAACAAATCTTTACATCGCCATACCATCCCCAAAGTAATGGAATTTGTGAGCGACTGAACGGCAGTATAAAAAAAATGATCAGTAAAGTGTCTGATGACAATCCGGGAGACTGGGATCTCATGTTACCCTGTGTGTTGTTTGCATATAGGGAAATTCCACAGGAAACAACAGGATTTTCACCTTTTGAAATGGTGTACGGTGCGAATCCAAGGGGTCCACTGTCTTTACTTAAGGACTTAATGATAAGGAAAGATTTATCCCCTGACGTAAGAACTGCCTATGAGCTAGTGATTGATACAAGACAGAGACTGATAAAGGCTTGTGATGTGGCTAGATCAAATGTTTTAACAAAAAAATAAAAGCACATTATTGAGGGTTAATAGAGACAGGAAACTCAGACATATTAGACCAGGTGAAGATGTACTTGTCTTATTACCGGACAAGACCAATAGATTATTCATTAAGTGGCAAGGACCTTTTAAGGTTACTAGAAAGGTGACAGACGTGGATTATGAAATTAATATTAGTAATAGGTTAAAGGTCTTTCATATAAACATGTTGAAAGTATACTATAATAGACCAATTGAATTAGTTCAGACCGCTGAGAGACAGGTTCAAAATTGTTTCATGTTAAGGGAGGAAGATGTACCTGACGCTGACATTCAGACATGTGAGGGACCTGAGGTTGGAAACAAGGAAACATGGGAGGATATAGCATTAAATAACCTAACTCATGACAAAGTGGTTAGTATTAAGACACTTTTGGGTGACTTTACAGATATTTTTTCTGATAGACCGGGTAAAACTGATATAATACAACATGACATAAAGCTGTCAGAAAACAAGGTTATCCGTTTGAAACCATACACCCTCTCATTACATCACCGCGACTATATCAAGAAAGAGTTAGAAGGGTTACAGAAACAGGGTGTCATAGAACCATCAGAGTCACCATATGCAGCTCCCATAGTGTTAGTTAAGAAAAAGACAGGTGACATCAGACTGTGTGTAGACTATAGACAGTTAAATAAAATAACCATTATGGACTCGTATCCCATGCCCAATCCTGAGGAGTTAATGACCAGGCTAGCCAGAGCTAAATATTTTTCTAAACTGGATTTAGCAAGAGGGTATTGGCAAATACCACTAACCCCTGAAGCCAAACCATTGACTGCATTTATAACTCCATTTGGGTTGTTCCAATGGAATTTCATGAGTTTTGGGCTAGTAAATGCACCAGCCACCTTCAATAGGATGATGGCCAAATTATTTTCCCATAGACAAGACACTGTTTGCTACCTGGATGACATTTGTATTTTTCATGAGGACTGGGATAAACATGTTAGGAGTCTAAGAGAAATTTTTACAGTTTTAAAGAGACATAATTTAACCGTGAGACCGACTAAGGTAGAGATAGGACTGACGGAAGTAACTTTCCTAGGACATAGAGTGGGAAATAATATAATAAAACCCATAGGTGAATCAGTGTCAAAGATATTAAATATTGAAAAACCGTCATCAAAGAAACAGGTGCGCAGTCTTTTGGGCTTATGCAATTTCTATCGGAAGTTTATTCCGAATTTCGCTCATATAATGGAACCTCTGGCTAATCTAACTAAAAAGGAAGAGCCAAACAAAATCATCTGGTCTGATGAATGTCAACGGGCCCTGGAGATTATTAAAACCGCCTTCGCTCAGGGGCCCATATTAAAGTTACCTGACATAGGTAAACAATTCGTTCTGGCCACAGATGCCTCGGCCGTTGCGATAGGGGGGGGCCCTGTTACAGAGCCACAATGGTGTGTTACACCCAGTGCTATATGTCAGTCGTAAATTGACCTCACCAGAGACAAGATATGCCACAATAGAGAGGGAGGGATTAGCCATCACATGGTGCATTACAAAATTGGCAAGGTATCTGTTAGGTGCCCAATTTATTCTTCGGACTGACCATGCGCCGCTGGCATTTATAAATTCCAAAAAGCTAGGGAATAATAAAGTAGCCAGATGGTCACTCCTACTGCAGGATTTTAATTTTATCGTCCAAGCTATACCTGGTAAAGAGAACGTTATTGCTGACACGTTATCACGTTGCATTTGAAATGAGCTTAAGTTCTCAACAAACCTATGTCCTGGCAGTAAGAAATCTTGTGTACCGTAATGTTTATGTTACATGTATTATATGTTTATATGATGACATAATGATATTTAATAATAGTTGATGATTATGATAAAAAAAAGAGAAGTCACTTGAGAAAAAAAAAGAAGAATAACTAGTGACATGAAAAAAAAAAGTCACCTGAAAAAAAGATAATAGAAAAGATATACAAGTGACATGAAAGAAAAAAAAAATTAACAAGTCACATAGAAAAAAAATATCTAATAAAATAATGAATATCAGTGACGAAAAAAAAAAATTATTAAAATGATGAGAAATTTTAATTGAATTCAATATGTTTATACATATATGATTGATGATATTTATTATATTGTTTGCATGTATTGATTTATAATTCCATGCAATATTGATTTGATGAATCATTGTATAATTTATTTTGTTGTTATGATGATTTGGGATATGTTCTATGATTGAACTTTGTTTCATGTGGCTTCCTTTTGTCGGTATTAGTATTGGGTTTTACATGATTACATCATGCTTAGGTAGAGGGGAGAAATGTGGAGAAATAATATAGTCAAAGTTTGATGACGCAATTCGCTAGGCTCCGCCCACCGCAGTATCTATGGCGTCATTCCGCCATCTTGAGTGTAAATATTGGGAGCTTTAGTGTATACGTCATTTGGTACAAATGACGTATATTAACCGACAGTTGGGAGCACATGCTTTGTTTTATAGTTAGTCTAGCTGTGGGCATCTATGTAGATGGATGCATATTTACAGTTTGCCTTTGTACTCCTCCTGATTCTACCTTTATGTCAGTTCATGTTCAAGTATTAAATGATTGTTTGATGTTACTTCACTGGAGTTAACTTCGTGATTTGTGTTGTCTGATTTATTACACCCTCTACAAGCATCATCATTAAAAGGATCCGTAACAGGCCATATATATATATATCAGTTAATCGATTTTTCCACATTTCAATCCATTCACATATCGATGTGTCTGCCAATCCCATGGCTGTGCTGGAACATGTAGTTATCTCTATTAAAGGGAAGCTACTTATAAAAAAATTAAATTAATTTTATTTTCTGAATTGCCGTTAACAAACCTGTGCATTCATCCAAAACAAGGTAGGTTTACAGTAAGAGTAGTAAAATATAACTAATGTGCCATAAATTATTATGTTTGGAAAGTAACTATTTGATGAAATTTTTTCCACAACTAGATGAAGTAAAAATGTTCCAGACTATAGAAGCCATAATCTAATAAAATTATATAATTCTGGTAATTCCCTTCAGATACGCGCACTGAGATACTCCGAAATCACATCTAAGACGATCAAGTGATGTCTTTCAGTCATTTAAGTTAGTAAATAGTCGAGCTGTGCATTAACTTAAGGAAAATGATTGTGGGGAGTACGTGGCGATATCAACCTAGCTCGGTTTGAACTGGTTTAATTATATCATAGTCTGATATGCTGATATAGTTCAAACTCATTTCATTTCAAATATTTTACTATAGCCTACGGACTAGCCTTTGCAGCATTAATGGATAGTCCATTTGTGAATTGGTGAGTTTTCTTGTTGTGATATCCTCTCCCCCCCCCCCCCACCACACATACCCGGTAACCAATGTGTTGCAGTCTTTACCAGAAAAAAATGCCTTAAATTAAATCAAATTATCGTGGAGCACACGAAGTCATCTGTGTATCTAGGTCACACACGAGGTTATCTGAGTATACAGGCCACACACGAGGTCATCTGAGTATCAAGGACATTCACGAGGTAATCTGAGTATCAAGGACATTCACGAGGTCATCTGAGTATCTAGGACACACATGAGGTAATATGAGTGTCTAGGCCACACATGAAAACAAACCAAATAGAATACATCATTAAAAGTTATAAAGCATGTGGGCGGGTGTGTGTCGGGCTAAATTCTTGTCTAGCTATGGCGGGCCCCTTTCATGAGGCTGATTTGTTTGCTCCTCAGCGACACCCGAGCTCTAACGGCACCTACCTTAGTTTCCCATCCCTTCGGGTGTACTCGTCCAGCAGATCGTACCAGCCCTTCAGTATTGGGGCTATCTCAGGCTGGTGCTGCGTGTAGACATGGTCCAGGTAGTCTTCTTGGAACTAGAAGGTGGTGGTAATGGTGGTGATGGTAATAATAGTGATGGTAATAATGATGATGGTAATGGTGTTGATGGTGGGGATGGGGATGGTGGTGATGGTAATGGTGGTGATGGTGATGGTGGAGATGGGGATGTTGGTGATGGTAATGGTGGTGATAGTGATGGTGGGAATGGTGGGAATGGTGATGGTGGGGATGGGAATGTTGGTGATGGTAATGGTGGTGATGGTGATGGTGGTAATGGTGATGGTGGTGATGGTGATGGTGGTGATGGTGGTGATGGTAATGGTGGTGATGGAGATGGTGGGAATGGTGATGGTGGGGGGTGGGGATGGTGGGAATGGTGATGGTGGGGATGGAGATGTTGAGAATGGTGATGGTGGTGATTGGGAGGTTGGTAATGGTGATGGTGTGGATTGAGATGGTGGGAATGGTAATGGTAGTGATGGGGATGGTGGGAATGGTAATGGTGGGGATGGAGATGGTGGGAATGGTAATGGTGGTAATGGGGATGGTGGGAATGGTGATTGTGGTGATTGGGATGGTGGGAATGGTAATGGTGGGAATGGTGATGGTGGGGATGGGGATGGTGGGAATGATGATGGTGGGGATGGGGAGGGGATGTTGGTGATGGTGATGGTGGGGATGGTGGGAATGGTGATGGTGGGGATGGAAATGGTGGGAATGGTAATGGTGGTAATGGTGATGGTGGGAATGGTGATGGTGATGGTGGGAATGGTGATGGTGGTGATGGTGAAATAGGGAATGCTGATGGTGGGATGGGGATGTTGGTGATGGTAATGGTGGTGATAGAGATGGTGGGAATGGTGATGGTGGTGATGGTAATGGTGGTGATGGAGATGGTGGGAATGGTGATGGTGGTGATAGAGATGGTGGGATGGTGATGGTGGGAATGGTAATGGAGGTGATGGAGATTGTGGGAATGGTGATGGTGGTGATGTTGGTGATGGTTATGACGGTAATGGTGGCGATGGTTATGGTGTTGATAATAATGTAGGTGATGGTGATTGTGGTGATGATAATGGTTGTCATGGTAATGGTGGTGGTGATGAAAGTTGAAACAAAGATATGGTAGGAATGTGATTGTCGTTAAGATTAACAGAGTTTATTTTGATTTTTAATAAAATAGATGATAAAGAGAAAATCTTAAAATAGATTATAAACATGACTTAGATAAACATATTAAAACATGATAAAGTAGATATATAATAAAGTAGATAGATAATAGATAGATAATACGGTAGATAGATAATAACATAGTTAGATAATAAAGTAGAAAGATAATAAAGTAGATAGATTACAAATAATGAATCGTTATGGTAAGTAGGGTTGGCAGCATATGTTAAACTTTTTAAAATATTTCATTGTTTCTCTTTAAATATTTACATTATATATTATAGGTGAGTGTGTGTATGTGTGTGAGTTAGTGTGTATGTGTGTGAGTGTGTGTATGTGTGTGAGTGTGTGTGTATGTGTGAATGTTTGTATGCGTGTTAGTGTATGTGTGTGGATGTGTGTGTAAGAATGTGTGTGTATGTGTGTATGTGTGTGTGTGTTAGTGTGTGTGTGTGGATGTGTGTGAGTGTGAATGAGTGTGAGTGTGTGTATGTGTGAATGTTTGTGTGTGTTAGTGTGTGTGGATGTGTGTGTGAATGTGTGTGTGAATGTGTGTGTGAATGTGTGTGAGTTTTTGTGTGAGTGTGTGTGTGTGTGTGTGAGTTTGTGTGTCGGTGTGTGTGTCTCGGTGTGTGTGTGTCGGTGTGTGTGTCGGTGTGTGTGTGTGTGTGTGTGTAAATGAGACTGACTACGGTCCTACTCACAGGCGGAACGTCCTTCCCTGAAAGGGGCTCGTCCCACGAATGGTTGCTGACGGTAAGAATGTTGGGTACGGCGTCGGCCCTGAATCCGTCAACCCCCAGGTCCAGCCAAAACCTCAGCAGGCTCTGACGATATGAGAAACAACAAACATCAACATATTATAATAACCATGGAAATATTCTAAATTAAGTCAAGTTCCCGTAACCCTATAGGGCCATGTGAGCAGATGAAGTGTTGAATTCATATGTGTCCGTAACCAAAACGTTTTAATGGGTTGTGTGGTTAGTAGCTCTAAGCTTAATCTAATAAAATAAAAGAGATCTGGGTTTCTGCGTTAAATCGAAATTAAAGAATTAATACAACAGTATTCTAACATACAATCATAAAAAAATCGGATCTGCCCGAAACCAAAAAATAACCTAGCCTACAGATCAAACCTAAGGGGATATAACTCTATGCAAAAGGTTTTGCAGGGTAGTCTTTAAATAACATTCATTTAACTTACTGTGCCCGCTTTTGTAAAAAAAATAAATAAAATGAAACAGCATTTAACTGCTGTTCCTCAGTGACGACAGTTAGAAAAAGGGACCCCTAGGCAGTTAGGGGGGCCCAAATCAGCTACCTTCTTTGCCTATCCTTTAAAAAAAACACGGTTCTGTTTACCGTATTAAAATAAAATAGTCACATTTTCAAAAATACTCTTAATCTAAGTGGTTCTAAAATTGTGAGTCGCGGACGAATTTCATGTCAAGACTAAATTTAAATCTGTAAAGAAAGATTTGAGAATCTATTTATGTATAACTAACACCATTTCACGATTCCATAAAACTAAAAGTGTGTCAATCTTCAAAAGGTAACATTTAAAAAAAATGTGAATGACACTTTAATGTTCCTTACTGTATCGTAGTTCTTCATTTACAATTGCGTCGCGAAATAAAACGGTATTTTGCTTTGCGTCGCGAAATAAAACTGATGTCGCCGTGGAGACTCAAAATTGGAGAACCACCGCATTAGCTCATTGATTATTTTGTAGCCATCGTCTGCTGGATGTATGGGAGATAACTCTGTTTACAGGTTAGATGACCAAATGGGTTAAATACGTAAATACGTTAAATGGACTGGTTTCTTACCACCGACCAGGTCATTCTTAAACTCGTGCTCTGCCTCCGCATGATCCGATTATCCTTAAAGTCTCTCTCTCTCTCTCTCTCTCTCTCTCTCTCTCTCTATCTCTCTTTCTCTTTCTCTCAGTCTGTTTTTCTGTCTCTCTCTCTCCTTTTCTCTGAGTCTCTGTCTTTCTTTATGTTTCTCCTTCTCTTTCTCTCACTCTCTCTCTCTTTCTCTGTTTCTCCCTCCTCTCTCTCTCCCTCCCTCTCTCTCTCTCTCTCAGTCTCTCTCTCTCTCTCTCTCTCTATCTTTCTCAAACCCTTCTGTTTACTCTTCTAAATCAACAATTAAAATGTTCTTCAGTTGTTCTCTCATTCAGTCGAAAGTTGATTGAATTCTATTTTTATTATTTTTATCTAGACATATTTTTCAACCCTAACAACAAAATGAACGTATTTCACAAAAACTGAGTTGCTAATTGTCCATTAAAATGAAAATGTAACGCTTACAGACGGAAACATTTTTTGTATTAAGTGTTTCTTCAAGTGAAAATGTGTTACTTCTAAACATTGTCTTATGTATGTATATATGTTTGTGTCTGTTAATGTGTTTGTGTCTGTGAATATGTTTGTATGAGTGTGTGTGTGTGTGTGTGTGTGTAGGGAAGCCTCATTGTTGAGGTGCACATGATTATTTTATCAATACCATGGGCCCCCTAGATAATCTTTAAATAGTATTTACATTTAGTCAAATATCTTGAGCCCTTAATATTTGGCGCAGTGTGTATTTGTAATATATGTGTGTCTGTGTGTGTGTGTGTGTCTGTGTGTCAGTCTTGTTAGTTTAAATGTGTTCGTTGAAAGGAGCGTGTAATATGAATGAACAAGTTTCGTCACAAGAAACAAATGAACCATTATTGACATGGTGTCAACTCTAAAGACCAGACCAGCTCTGGGGGATGTATACAATTAAACAATTGTGTATTTATACTGTTCTGGAACATAATGAAAGAACTTAAACTAATATTTAACGATCTTAATGTGAGAAATTCGAACTAAATATCATTGATTTTCAATACAGAGACATAAGCGGATTGGTGGGAGGGGGGTCACTTTAA
The DNA here is from genome assembly GCA_021962125.1 of Bulinus truncatus. Taxonomy (NCBI): domain Eukaryota; kingdom Metazoa; phylum Mollusca; class Gastropoda; family Planorbidae; genus Bulinus; species Bulinus truncatus. Next base: position 337,133 of record JAGDYQ010000387.1, read on the forward strand.
ATATCAACATTGCGACATTTGTTAATAGCATCTCGTCTGGTATCGACATTTCATCGACAATATTGTCCATTACATTTTTTATACCTAATATTAAAACTATTTTGTTTTATTAGACTTTATACATTGTGTCTGATCAACGAAACAGCAATCCATTCGCATTATAATAATAGCATGGAAAAATCATAAAAGATATTAGATAAAAATCAATATTATAAGTGTTAGATCCAAGGATACATATTGTCAGATCTTTTCATATGTTTCGCGATTTGTGTCGTTTCCCTTTTATTTACCAAAATAGGCAATGATTAAACAGTAGGGACTCTCAATTAGACCCCTCAGCCGGCGCCGTGCGCCGGCTACGCCACCGAATTTTCGTCCGCCGTAAATCCGCCGAAAAATATGCGGCGCGCCTCATTAGCCGCCGTATTTCGTTCGCCATTATATTAACTGTCGCATTACTTAATCTTATTGCACATGACCTTGCTGACCATATCAGCTCTGCCTTGAAAAGCTTTGCTGTTTATCACAAAATACCAGCTGCCATAATGGTGCTACAATTATGATAAAGACTTCAAAGCTTTTGAAAGTTAACTCTTATCAGCACTTTACAGCACACGTATTGCACCTAAATACTACTGACATCATCAATAAAAATGAAGAATTTCAAGACCGCAATTATAGAAGATGATGCAGCATTCACAGAGGATAAAGAAATGATAAAGACCCTGAAAGAAGGCTTGTCTTAAGTGTGTGAATTGCTTCTTGTAGATGATCAGCTCAGTGCATCAATAATGGATGCCTCTGAGAGCAGCACTAACGCCATCAATGACAGTCATAGACACAATGATAAGTCAGTGAAGGCATCATGTCCAACGCGTTGGAATTCAACATTGATGATGATTCAGTCTATACTTGACTTTAAAATATGATGATGATGACAAAATACGAATGATCAAGCTGTCAACTCTCAACCAGCTTGACCATCGATTTCCTGTAAATGATCACATTAAGCTGCATCAGGTGCTTGATCCAAATTTCAAATCATTTATACCACGGTCAGAAGCAACCACAATTCTGGAGAACGCAATACAGTCAGCAATGGCACGTGGATTCATTATGTCTAAAGCTGATTTATCGCATTCGCAGCTAGTTAGTGAACATGTTTCTGAAGAAAGCTGATGAACTGCATCTCGTTTGTTTTATTCATGACAATTATAAACTGATATTTTAAGTGCGTATTAAGGTATTGAGAGACAGAAACTGAATGTGTGGAATGTATTCATGTACTGTATTAGTAGGACAGCATATACAGCTGTTTATTTCTGTTGTTTTAAATAGTAAAACTTTTCCCCAAGTATTGTAAAATTGTTTTATTGCTGAAGTTTTATCAATTCAATATTTTAGAGGAAGTGGAGAAAGACATTAAAAAGGCATAGGAGTGAGAGAGTTGGGGAAGACCATAAATCGAGAAAAGTGGAGAAGTGTAGTATGGCAGGCCAGGGCCCTAAATGGGCTGAGAAGCCAAAGAAAGAAGAAAGGCCATCAGATAAGTCTTTGGCCCTCTACCCCCCCTCCCCAAACAGTAAGAATGGTTCTGCAGGCAATAAAGTAAATCTATGAAATGGTAATTAAAAAAAAAATTAGAAATTTTTTTTCAGTGACTGACAATCATAAATAGGGTATTGGTATAGAAGAGTTGTTCTAAAGCTGGGGGACTTATCACATTTTATAAGACATGGGAGTTTCTTCTGGTGATCTAAAATGAAAAGATTCACTCAATTACAAGTTTTAGATTTGTAAGCCATACCAAAAAAAAAAATCAAATGAGACGACAAGAAAAGATTTTTTTTTCTCATTTTGAGAACCACTGCAATATAAAGTTCATATCGAAATAAAGATTCCCCCCTCTTCCCCCCTCTTCCCCCCTCCCCCCCGCACCCCCACCCTCAGATCTCTTCAAAATAATGTCTGTCTGTCTGTCTGTCTGTCTGTCTGTCCGTCATCACCCTAGATCTCAACAACCATAAGTCCTAGACCCATGATGTATATATCATTTTGTAGGTCTTGGCCTGCCATGTGTGCAGCAAAAGTTCATTTTGCGATCTGACCTCTGAGGGCCGTAAAAAGGGCCTTATAAAGTACCGTTTTTTACTATATAAGCTATATTAATAAAGGAGCACCCTATATCTCAGCAACCATAAGTCCTAGACCCATGATATATATATCATTTTGTAGGTCTTGGCCTGCCAAGTGTACATCAAAAGTTCATTTTGCGATAGGACCTCTGAGGGCCGGGCTTCAGGGCTCCTAAGGGGCTTATATATTATATATATGGCCCCATTCTACACCTTGTACGTTCAATAACCCATTCATTTGGTTCGAAATACTGCAGCACGTAGTTTCACCAAGATTTATTAAGAAACTCATCAAATGAAATAGTAAGCTTGTGTTCTGAGTTTAATTGAAAGTATCAGAGCTATGCAACAATTGACGGAGTTTTCGGACGATTAAATGACTACAATTTCGAATGCTTTCAATTATGAGTCCTATTTCAGTAACCACAAACCACTTGTAGTTAGATTTAAGAGAAAAATATAAAGGAACGTCTTTATAATATTTTTTTTACACAATTGAATTTATAAACATTTCCAAAATGTACAAATATTTACTGAAAGCTAACAAACGTACTGATACATTACACGAAAATGCGCTAGCACGTCCTGTGTCCAGAATGGAACAGGCTTAATTGCTTGTTTTTTAGTTACTCAGTTTCTCGGCAGCTATACATAAAAAAGTCCCAGATATTAACAACAAAACACAAGATGAACTTTTACCTAGATTCATAATAGGAAACATCGGATTCTTAAGTGACTTGAGACGAAATCTACAAGTAACAGGGGAGGGGAAAGGGGGGAAGGGGGTTCGTAGGCTGGGCGTAGGTTGCGGGGGTCGAGGGGGTGGGCATAATGAAGAGAAATGGACAAGGGAAGACAATTTACATGGACATTTCTGACAGCTGGCGTGTATTGATTAATTTCAACAAATATGATTTAATAGGGGGTGGGGGGCAGATTGGGGTGGGGGAAGAATTCCGAGGTAAATGAATGAAGTGTAAAGTAAACCCTGGGTAGGGAGTGTGGGTAGTGGTAGGCGAATTGAAATGAGTCGGTCAAATGATAGAAAGACGTGAGCGTATCATCTAGGAGTGGAAGTGTGGGCGATATAAATACATTAGGTTGGTTTGGTTGAAGTAGTCAAGACATATGACATTCACTAATTATCATGACATATGACATTCACTAATAGTCGAGACATAAGACATTCACTAATTGTCATGGCATATGACATTCACTAATTATCAAGACATATGACATTCACTAATTATCATGACATATGACATTCACTAATTATCATGACATATGACATTAACTAATTATCAAGACATTAGACATTCACTAATAGTTAAGACATATGACGTTCACTAATTATCATGGCATATGACATTCACTAATAGTTATGACAGATGACATTCATTAATAGTCAATACAGATGACATTCACTAAAACTCAAGTCAGATGACATTCACTAATAGTCAAGTCACATGACATTCATTAATAGTCATGTCAATTGATATAAATAATTGTCTAGACAGGACAATCACTCTTTACCAACAAACGTGACATGCGCTAATGGTTAGTATAGATGACATACGATGTAGTCAAGACAGCTGGCATGCAATAATTGTCAGTACAAATGACATGTACTAATAGTAAAGACAGATGGCATGCAATAATTGTCAGTACAAATGACATGCACGAATAGTCATGACAGATGGCATGCAATAATTGTCAGTACAAATGACATGAAATAATAGTCAAGACAGCTGACATGCAATAATTGTCAGTATAAATGACATGCACGAATAGTCATGACAGATGGCATGCAATAATTGTCAGTACAAATGACATGTACTAATAGTCAAGACAGCTGGCATGCAATAATTGTCAGTATAAATGACATGCACGAATAGTAATGACAGCTGGCATGCAATAATTGTTATTTCAAATGACATGTACTAATAGTAAAGACATATGACATGCAATAATTGTCAGTACCAATGACATGTACTAATAGTAAAGACAGATGACATGCACAACGAACATGCATTTATGTCGAAGCTGATGACTTCCAATAATGTCAGTGCAGATGACATTAACATGTTCTCTAGACAAATGACATGAAGACATCGATCAAGATAAACAGAGTTCGTGAGAATGAAACGCGCAAATCAATTCAAATAAATAAAATCAATTCAATAAATAAAAAAAAAGATGTGATTGTTTTAAAGTTGATAAAAATAAAGAGGAAATACATGAACAACTTGAACTACATTTTCTAAGAACAAAACAATGTCCGACTTATTTAGCCGATGGAGAAATATAAACCATTTTGCCACAAATCGAGTCAAATGAAACTCCTGGTGCACAACTTAAAATAACATTTATGTGGAGTAGATGTAACAACGTAAAGAAAAGGTTTTTTGTGATCAGCGTAAGAAAATGAACGAAATGTAACTGAACAAACAAGGGGAGACAAACAGCACAAGAATTTACTTTAACACGAGTTATATTTTCTTTGTTCAATGTTGACCTCAATAAAATGTATGAATACATGTATATGTGGGGCAGCTCTACTCTGACAGATGTGTGGTTTGAACAGAAGAATCAGCAGTTCTCAACATTTTTCTCGACTGTACCCCATAGGAGGCGAAAGTGTGTACGCGGGTACAATATATACAAAGTTCCCACTCTGTATAGTTGACTATAACTTCACACTACCTTTAGTTCACACTCTGTATAGTTGACTATAACTTCAATTCTACCATTAGTTACTACTCTGTATAGTTGACTATAACTTCACACTACCATAAGTTCCCACTCTGTATAGTTGACTATAACTTCACACTACCTTTAGTTCCCACTCCACATTCTCATCTCTGTGGTTCATCTCCGGAGCCTCCTTGATGAACACGTGATAGTAATATTGTTGTCTGACGTCATTCCACTCCCAGGCTGAGCCACCAAAAATTGACAACTGGACATAACGAACGAGATAAATTAGAAAACAAAACATATTTAACTTCCCTCTACTGTAAAAACAAATGGTCTTCAGAATTTTTGAACTGCATTTATTATATTTAGCAACTGGTAATTAACATCTATCTAATTATCTATCTAACTGTCTTTCTGTATGTCTATCTGCCTCTATTTCTATATGACTTCCCGATTCTTTATTTAATAATCAATCCATCTCTTCGTCTAACTATCTGTCTATCAATCTGTCAGCCGGCCAGACAGTAATAATAAGGTGTTGGCGTGTCAACTTTGCCATGATTTGAGTCTTCATGTTTGACAGAGTATCTGACCACTCTAGTGTGTAATAATAAGGTGTTGGTATGTCTGTCATGATTTGAGTCTTCATGTTTGACAGAGTGTCTGGACACTCTAGTGTGTAATTGAAACCATGTCCCAATACAGTCATTAAGATGTCTTATGCACTGCACATTTCAGTTTACCATTTATGTCAGAGTAACAGTTACTTTAGTAACATTCACTTCGTTGATGCATTCCGGGTATCTTCTTTCGGTAAAATACACAAACAAACTTGTTTACACTCATGAAATATTAAAACGTAGTTTAAATTAAAAAAAAAAACCCAACGTTACCCAGTTGTTGGGGGGAACTCTGGTCCCATTGGTCAGCACTTGACCATCGTCCCACACGTAGTAGTTGGTGTACTTCCCGTCACGCCTGGCTGACCTCTGGAACCACTCGTGCTGGTCACTGGTGTAGCCGGGCACGAAGTCCACTATCAGTTTCAGACCTGGATCATTTGATGACATTTCGGAAAATAAAAAATATATATGTCATGTATGTGTCATCGTTTTCCCTCCCTTGGCTTGACTAGAGTGTATGGCTGGATTCAAACCCGTCTGACTCATTTCGCTACCTGGAGTCGTTTCCTGGTTGCGAGAGAGATTGACCCATACATAATTCAATTCTAGCTCTTCAAATTTATCCGCACAAGAAAGTATTTGATAAATTTGGCCCAAAGTTATCAGTGACTGACACTCGTAAACAAAGGGACCCTTGTAAAACAGTGGTTAGCAAGGGGTCTAGAATCAACAGGGTCACTCTTTTACATTTTTAGATCCGAAAATAAAAATAATGTTTGAGTTGGCAACAAAAGAATTAATAAATCTTCACATCTACATAGCCACATAGATCTACTGAACATAAGTTACAAGAGACAGAATTCACGTGCTCTTGGTAAAGACATTCGAACAAATATCAAATAAAGCAAACTGGATGCATTATCTCTAATTATTCTCTGAAGTAAATGTGTCTCTTTGAGTCAATTACGAAGATCTATTATAAAACTTTGCAATAAAATCTAGGAGAGGGGGCACCCAGTGGCGCCGAGAGCCAACACGTGCCCCAGGACAGGACATCATTGCGGGCGCCTTAATAAACAAAAAGTCTTGAAAAAATTGACATGGTCGGGGCGGCCGGGCCCCCCTTACAGATGCATGCCCCCCTGGCAATGATCCCCCATGCCCCCCCTCTCGGTGTGCCTGGGGGCACCACAATTATTAGTGCTTAAGGCATCTCATGGGGCTTAATCCGGCACTGATAAACATTAGGATTAATTTGAATTATATTCAAATAATCTATTTCCCTGCTTTACTTTTGATTACGTTTTTTAAGGTTTACAGTACACTGAAATAATATGGGAATTCCCCTTTACTATTTATATTATCGTATATGCTGGTTTTAACCATAACTAAACGGTTTGCTCTACAAAGAACGGCTACTCGAAAGTTTGTAATTAAAAGAACCGTACGTAACCCACATTTTACTCTATAAAGAACGACAACTCACCGTGTTTATGCACCTCGGCCAACAAGTCCTTGAAATCTTTCAAATCTCCAAATATGGGATCGATATCTTTGGCATCTGAGCAGTCGTATCCGAAGTCTTTCATAGGAGACTTGCAGATTGGGCTGAGCCAAACACAGTCGATACCAAGATCCTTCAAGTAATCGATTCTGGAAGTAATCCCTGCAGAGTTAAGTGGAAGTGGATTTTTAGTCCTACAGACACCTAGACCAATTTATATTCAATTACACGCTAAACAGTGGAGTGGTTTATCAATAGGTGGTTTGCCTGCGGCGTTAAGACGTTGACTAATGTGTGTGTGTGTCTGTGTATGTCTGACTTTGGCGTGTGCCACAGACACCATGTATTAAGTCTGTCTAATTTATTTTTCAAAGTAATCAGATTTAGGTGGGCCCAAGACTGAAGTAGTTAGTCGGCTTAAAGCAGAGATACATTAGGGGCCCCGTGACAAGGTGTTTTTAGGGGGGCCCAAGACTGAAGTAGTTAGTCGGCTTAAAGCAGAGATACATTAGAGGCCCCGTGACAAGGTGTTTTTGGGGGGGGGCGGGGGTTAATGCAAAGTTAATAGGGGGCACTAGGCCCAAATACAGGCATGGGCCCACTAGGCACAAACTCTGCAAATACTACCGCTTGAAAATAATTGGCCCCTGTATTATGTGGTTATCTGTGTATCTATGTATTTATCTTTGAACTAATGGGTCTGATGAACTTTTGAATCATCTCAAGAGCAGACACTCGTATGTTGTCATTTGTCTACCAGTCTAACTCTCTATCCCTTTGTCTGTCTATTTTCTGTCTGTATGTTTATGTGTTTCTCTTTTTTTCTGTCTTTCTATTATCTATGGATCTAATTAATTGTCCATTGTTCTATATGTTCTTTCAACATCCGTACATACTATAAGGTATGAAAAAATAAAACCTTTGTAACATTACTGGGGAGGGGGGCGTGATGCTATTATTCAATTTGGCGTCAAGCCATCTCCGTAGGTCGTCCTGACCTACCTACTTAATCCATCCTCCAATCCATGCCTTCTTTAGATTCCTAGGTCATTGACCGTGGGTTAAAACAGACACCAGTGAGATAGCTACCTTATAATATATATATATATATATAATTTGTTGATTATTGTTTTTTCATTTTTTTGTAAAGTGTAGCTCATATGCTGGGGGGGGGGCAGAGATAAAAGTTGGGTCAGCAAGGGTCAAGACATTAAGTGGCCAACTCTGGTCTTGTCGTGAATACGGTAAAACTTTATTTGATACACGTCTGCCTCTACGGCAGTCAGAAACAAAATGAATTATCTTCTCTTGCCGGATAAACATTCTCCATTAACTGAAAATATTGTCTCAATTTTCAGAAAACAGTAGAAAACAACAAGTTTTATACAAATTCAACCAATGAACATTATTTGTAGTCTTTCATACAATGTAATAAACTCACGACTGTGTACTAGTCCAACGTGAGTAATGTAAGTATTAGCATGGCAGGCAGTAGCGCAAATAAAATGCAAACTTCATCGACATAATACAAAGTAAATATGGGTATACTGGTAGGAGTAAATATACAGACTGTTATAGTGACTTTATCTTATCTGAGATTCATACACTGACCTAAATTGGATGGAAAATATTATTGTCCAGTTTTAAAAAAAGAATTGTGTCATCATGATCTGTAAGACTGTAATGGACAGTAACCGTAAAAGAAATTTCATTTGATAGAAGAGCGTGTGTCTATATTTGTATGAGCGTGTGTGTGTGTGTGTACTTTTATCTGTGATTGCCAGAGTCGTATTTTACGTAAGGCGTACCTGGGGCCATCAGTTTAAAGAGGGGGGCCCCTCAATGTCTCAACGTGTACCTTTTGTTTTCAATGACACCTGATTTAGTTTCATGTCTACAATTTTACCAACATGATTAGACACATGGTTAACTCATTCTTATTCTTCCCGGTTGGTCTGTTGGTGAAGGCGGGAAGGGGGGGGGTGAGGTGAAAATTTGGTTATTTAGCATAAATCCATTCATTTTTTTTTTCAGTAAAATAAAATAAAAATAAACTGCTACATATGTCCTCCCACCGTTCTACGGACCCTGAGATATCCGACATGCCAGACCCCTCCCCCCCCCGGGGGCCGTCGCAAGAGGGTGTAACATGAACGTTAGTCAGGTGACCTCTGACAACAAGGGACCCCGGCCTTGGAGAATAAAATTCTATAAGATGACTAAACCATCGTTGTGTGTAGTTGGAAGCCCCCCTCCCACCCCCAATTGGATAAAGATGGTCTATGGGTGCGGGGCGGGGGGGGAGGAAGATCTGCTGCAGGCAGCACTGACAGATGTATCGAGTAAACCGGACTCATCGAATGAACCCCGATCGAGTTATGCGACTTCTACTGTAGGTTCATTAGTAAATCTCAGTAAACGCTAGTGATCCTATTGTCCGCAATGACCCTTACTATTTCTGTATCATTTTCTTTTTCTATCGTAGCTCGCTGTACATGCGAGACGTGTGCATTTTCTTACCAAATAAAAATGTCTGTCACGTGTCCAGTGTGTGCTCTCAGTGTTGAGACAGAATGAAACGTCAGCAAGTCATAGAACGCCAGGCCAGGATGTCCGTTTATTGACTTTCTGATCAGGGCCAGACGGGGGACATTCACCGGCCATATGCCGTGGGCAGTGGCGTCTTCTCCCGAGAGTGTTTTTAGGGGGGCAGGGGAGGGAGGGAGGGAGGGACAAAGATTTTTTTGTTACCATGTTGTCTCAACTTTATTTATTGATAAGCGAAACATTCAGACGGGAGATTATAAGATGACCATTACAATATCTTTTATTTATATATATCAGCTATATATCAGCGACCCGGTGGCCCCATAGCGTTTTGATATCAGTCAACATGCTGCAGAGTACGGGTTCAAGTCCGAGCGCGTCCAGTCATCTAAAGTCATCAGTGGCCACATTGACTCACTGGTCAATATATTGGTCATCTCTCTCTTCCCACCCCTCCCTCAATTGCCGTCTGTCTCTCAGTGCATTCCCCCCCTCACATATATACATACACACCCTCCGTGTCAGACAGACAGACAGACAGATGGATAGATAGATGGATAGATAGATAGACATACAGATACATAGATAGATGAATAGATAAACAGACACACAGATAGATAAACAGACACACAGATAGATAAACAGACACACAGATAGATAGATAGATAGATAGATAGATAGATAGATAGATAGATAGATAGATAGATAGATAGATAGATAGATAGATAGATAGATAGATAGATAGATAGATAGATAGATAGATAGATAGATAGATAGATAGATAGATAGATAGATAGATAGATAGATAGATAGATAGATAGATAGATAGATAGATAGATAGATAGATAGATGCCAATGTCCAATTTTTTGTTATTTATCGTAAAACAAAATCACAAGACACCGAACATCAATCGTCTTATCTGACCTCTGACCTTTTAAATCTCCAACTCCATCCCCGTCCGAGTCCTGGAATGACCTCGGGTAGATCTGATAGAACACAGCCTTCTGCCACCAGGTCAAGTTGCCCGTGACCCCGACGGTGTTATTTCCACCCCCGCCAACACCCAAACCCCAGCAAACCGGAAATGCTCCAGCAACAATGTACACCGTTAGAATAGCCGACAGTCTATCCATTATAACAGACTTTTATATTAAAAGTGGAATTAGAAAAGTACACTGAATATCGAATGCTGGCTAACTGCACACTGGACTGTTCAAACTTTACATACCTACCTATTTGTCTGATCAGCAGGGAGCTTATCTTTGATTTACCTTGAATGCGATTTTGACTTGTGCTCAAGAAACCAGCGTCAACTGTTATCTGCAGTTAGTGTGGGAGAACGTCATTAAATCGGTACAGTGGTACAGTGGTACAGCGGGGCGTAAACTGGACGTAAGTACGTGGTTTTTAACCCTTTTTTCGAGACTGTACCCCAAAGAGTAAGTTCAGGGCAGGGCTTAGGCCGATTTGACCGATTGATCCAAAATGGGCTCCACTCCTGGCAGGGGCCCAGCAATTTACATTTAGCACTAATAGTAACAGTTGTTATTGTAAAAAAAATTGAAGAGGGGCCTCGCAAGCATCCGTTAAATTGGGCCCCACAATTCGTAAGGCGGGCCCCGAGTAAGTTCTTCTAACTCTTGGTTGTTTAAAACGAAAATTATAAGTCACTACAAACCCTGCCATCGTGGGACGGGTGGCCGAGTGGTGTAGATACTCGACTGTCGACCTAAGAGTCCTGGGTTCGATCCTTGGTGAGAACCATGGAAGTTTTTCCGGGTGAAATTTGTTTCAAAGTCGTCCCACAAGTCCCCACTCAGCTTTAAATGGGTACCTGACTTTAAGTTGGGGAAGTAAATGTGGCTGGGCGTTGTGCTAAAACCACACAATCCCTTTCATATGCCGAGGTTATAGAAACAGATGAATTCTACGCTTCATCTGCCCCGATGGCCCGTTTGGGCTAAGGGAACTTTACTTTACCCTGCATAACCTATGACGTATCAGTTGGGGTACCCATACCACGGGTAGAGAGCAGCTCTTGTAGGTCACCGTGACACGGCTTCTATTCATCGTATATTGTATTTGAAACCGATACAACATACCGAAACCGAAAATTTTGAACCAAGTACTAGTACTTATACACACAAATAGTATGTGTGTGAGACTCAAACAACGAAATCTGTAATTATAAAAATTACGTTATTTGTATTTGTTCCCTTTTTTTAATCTAGCCATGTTCCCTGAATCTCAAGTCATCCCCCTGTTTTGTATCAAGTCTATTTTTGTAGCTAAAACTAATGGGTGTTATAGTGTATGCAATTATTTCGCCCGCGGCAGGAAAACATTTGCATTTGGCTTAATCGATTATTCTGAGCTTACATCGGAAATTTTTTAGTTCATTTCGATTACACTTCCCCCCCCCCCCCGGCTGTAGTACTAAGCACTGTGGACTATTTCAGCCCGTGACGTTAGTGACCAATTAACGGCCAGCGAGAAGGACTCTCAAAATGTAGAGTCGCAATCAGAATTTAGGAGTAGCCCCCGGGGGTCTATGGTATGTGGTCAATTTTAGAAAGGAGCCATGGACCCCCCCCCCCTCTTTCTACAGTGCAAAGGTGGCGCCTTTTTTCAGATATTGAGTTCTTTTATAAAGGAGGATAGGATGGTATGGACATGTATCTTTGTCAATGTCATCCATTCATTTCTAGAAGTCTCAGTCTGGGGCCCCCACAAATATTTCTAGAAGTCTCTGCCTGGGGACCCTACAAATATTTCTAGAAGTCTCTGTCTGGGGCCCACACAAATATTTCTAGAAGTCTCTGTCTGGGGCTCCTACAAATATTTCTAGAAGTCTCTGTCTGGGGCCCCCACAAATATTTCTTGAAGTCTCTGCCTGGGACCCCAACAAATATTTCTAGAAGTCTCTGTCTGGGGCCCCCACAAATATTTCAAGAAGTCTCTGCCTAATGTCAGGACCTCCACCCCACTGACAGAGACTAAGAGAAAGGCCCCATTACCCCGGGGGGTATGAACTTAACCCTAAATATTTACTGACCCTCCCAGAAGATGACCAGGAGCGAAAGACATTTTACATCGATTAAGAAATAAAAAAACAAATTTTTTATGAAATTGTTACTACTGCAAAGGAATAAAAATTTGTAAATTTTTTATTATCTACAACCAAAATATGTAATATTTAATTCCTACGTTTATGAAAACTATGAATATAATAGTAACAAACTATGACAATAATAGTATCCAAGTACTGATAAATAAATAGTAATGTTTTTCTGAATTCTTGAGTGGGTGTTATCTCACCTGTTCTACGGTAGTGAGTTACTAATTCGCTAATTAACGAACACGCTTTAATTTACGTCCTATTTTTAACACAGATTTATAATTTGAACAAAATAAACAAATTTCGGTAAAATAGTAGTTCCATTAGCCTGGGAACATGGGAAGTAATATTTATGAATTAACTAATGCAGTCATTAAATACATAAAGACCTAACTTTGATATGAAAAGTACAACTGATTAACACAATAAAATAATTGTCTTAAAAATATTCTTTCTTTTAAGTAAATTAAAAATAAAGGAGAGAAAAGAAAACACAATCTATAAAAACCCAGATAAATTAATTTCTCAACTAATGCATGAGATATGACAGAAGTGGAAAGAAATGGTGAGTGAAATAAAACATAAGCAAAGTCACACACTGAAACATTCACTTACCAGTGCTGTGTGTAAAGTCCATGTAAGGATGAGATGAAATCTCTTAGATCCCTATGAACCACTAATGGGACGGTTTTTATGGTGCCCTTCTTTCATCCGCACCATAGCCGGATAGGGCAATAGCCATGGAGGCACCACGGGAGATATATCGGGAACTTGAACCAAGACCTGAAAAATGTTCTTGGCCCTCACCGGAGATCAAACCAGGTACCTTCAGGTCGACAGTCGAGCGCTTTACCGCACGACCATTCGTGCTCCTACCAGTGCCGTAGTGAGCTTCACTTGCGTCCGGGGCACAATACATTTTTAATACCTTTATAGCGCCCTCTCCCCATTCGAAAACAGTTTAATCTTATATGTGAAATACATAACAGTTAGGCGCCCCTTTGTGAGTAGCGCCCGGGGCATGATGCCTCCTTCATTGCCCACCCCTCACTAAGCCTCTGACACTTACGTAGATGAACCCATTGAAGGGCTTCATTTCAATAGCTTAAAGACCCTATTGAGAAAAGTAGGCTACAGCAAAACAGCTTGGTTCTGTTTTATCGTGTTTTTGTTTTACGATTAAAAACAATTTTTTTAAAACCTTATATATTGAAATGAAACAAGACATTTTCTGACGTCGAGACTATTTCCATAACTATGCATTGTTCTGTTTATTACGTCACTTGAACTCACTTGCGATAAAGTGTGGCAGCGTTAATTGGTAGCGCCCACTGTTTAGTTTTCTCTGACTACAATATTTAGTTACCGAGGTATCGAAAGTCGGTGAAGCCAATACCAGCCCAAAGGGCCCGCCAGGCATTGAAAGTCGGTGAAGCCAATACCAGCCCAAAGGGCCCCCAGGTATTGAAAGTCGGTGAAGCCAATACCAGCCCAATGGGCCCACATGACTAATGCTGGTCCCGTGGTCCTAGGTCAGCTTGACCCTGAGGGAGACAATCAGTGGCAAGATGAAGTCTTTTTGTTTATTTTCTAAAATTAGAAACACACACACACAGACACTCACACCTGCCATTTAGAATCCCCCCCCCCGTTCCACCCCCAACTCCAAAGTTTAAACTGTCACAAAGTGACATGAACCATGTACTTAAGTTTTTAAAACAACTAAACAACAAGATTATGTCACAGGGTCGTTCCAGCCCCCCTCCCAACCTCCCCGAAGACCAAATAACTCATCATTATATAAACCTGTGACATGGACTAGAATTTTTTAAATGACGTCATCAGTTCTTGTTTACATTCATGGTCCAGACAAAAAGCTATTCATCGCGATTCATAAGCTATTCATGGTATCAAGTGTTAAGTGTTCTCTTGGTTCATACAGATTATTGATTATATAACAATGAACTCTTGCTTTTTCAAAAACTGTTTTTAATAAAAGAGTTATTGAGATCATCAGTGAAATGAACAGATGTTTTTGGACGATTGTACATTTTTTTATTTTTTTTTTTCGACCTTAATGCGTTAGCGAAGGCAGTAGCTTCGCTAGCAGCTAGAAACACCTCCTGGGAGGGGAAAAAGGGGGGGGGGACCATCCTCAAAATAAAATTCATGTCGAAGTCCCCTTTAAGCACGGGGACCCTTGGGAGGTGGCCCAAAATGGGCCTATTTTGACTCCAGCTTTACAAAAGTAATTTTTAAAAAATCATCCTTGAATATATCTATTTTGTCTATCGTTTAGTCAGTCTATCCATTTATCAATTTATAAAATTATCAAAATACCAATTGTATCAAATGTATCAACTTATTATTATATCAATTTACCAATGTAATAATTTATCAATACATTAATTTTATAAATATGTCAATAAATGTATCTATCTATCAAAATATATATTTACACACACACACACACACGCACGCACTCACACACACACATACATATATATATATATATATATATATCTCAAGCTATCAATTAGTATATATTTCTAAACTACAACTTTGCCTATGGCGTCTTTCATTTTCAATGTCTCTCCATCTACAATAGAAAAATGTGTAGAAAAAACAAAACAAAACAAAACATAAATAAGTACAAACAGATCAATAAAAAATCACCTGACGATTCCATTAATTTATCATTGGTCATTCCTGTTGATAAATTTACCCATTAGGTCTATCTAGTTCACCTGTCTGTCTAAATTTATTTATTCGTCCCCCACGACAAAATTGAGGAAGGAATGACCTATTTTATTGTAACCCCTTCGGAAAGGCTTGTTTTCTACAGACATCTTGATTTTTTTAAAATTTCGTTCCAACCTGCACTTGAAAACCTGTGAAGACTTGTAATTGACACCAGCCATCAACAAAAATTGAATTTTTTTTTTTTTTGTCTTTTCTGACCTTGTGCCTAAAGGCAATATCGGGTCATTGTCTGTCTTGGAGAAAAAGGGGGGGGGGGACACAGAAACGGTGGGTGTATTTATAAAAGAAGGAAATCTGAACTGGGGGTTAGGGCGTGGTATCGTTGTCCTATAACTAGGACGTCATATGGTCTTGCTTTTTGCTAATTCGGATCTTAGCACACGACGGTTTGTAATTTGGCGGGATTCCCCAAAAGGATGGCAAATCTGTAATTGTCAGATTAAAGTTCAGAGGATAATTTTTTAGTACAAATAGGTCAATACTAAGTAGGGGATGGGGTGCGGGTGGGGAGTAAAAAAAAAAACGTCTGTGGTTACATGGGTTGTACTTACATGAAATGTTGTTATGACCGGCTACATGGGTTGTACTTACATGAAATGTTGTTATGACCGGCTACATGGGTTGTACTTACATGAAATGTTGTTATGACCGGCTACATGGGTTGTACTTACATGAAATGTTGTTATGACCGGCTACATGGGTTGTACTTACATGAAATGTTGTTATGACCGGCTACATGGGTTGTACTTACATGAAATGTTGTTATGACCGGCTACATGGGTTGTACTTACATGAAATGTTGTTATGACCGGCTACATGGGTTGTACTGCACTTACATGAAATGTTGTTATGACCGGCTACATGGGTTGCACTGTACTTACATGAAATGTTGTTATGACCGGCTACATGGCTTGTACTGTATGAAATGTTGTTATGACCGGCTACATGGGTTGTACTGTACTTACATGAAATGTTGTTATGACCGGCTACATGGGTTGTACTGTACTTACATGAAATGTTGTTCTGACCGGCTACATGGGTTGTACTGTACTTACATGAAATGTTGTTCTGACCGGCTACATGGGTTGTACTGTACTTACATGAAATGTTGTTATGACCGGCTACATGGGTTGTACTGTACTTACATGAAATGTTGTTATGACCGGCTACATGGGTTGTACTGTACTTACATGAAATGTTGTTATGACCGGCTACATGGGTTGTACTGTACTTACATGAAATGTTGTTCTGACCGGCTACATGGGTTGTACTGTACTTACATGAAATGTTGTTATGACCGGCTACATGGGTTGTACTGTATGAAATGTTGTTCTGACCGGCTACATGGGTTGTACTGTACTTACATGAAATGTTGTTCTGACCGGCTACATGGGTTGTACTGTACTTACATGAAATGTTGTTATGACCGGCTACATGGGTTGTACTGTACTTACATGAAATGTTGTTATGACCGGCTACATGGGTTGCATTGTACTTACATGAAATGTTATGACCGGCTACATGGATTGCATTGTACTTACATGAAATGTTGTTATGACCGGCTACATGGGTTGCATTGTACTTACATGAAATGTTGTTATGACCGGCTACATGGGTTGTACTGAACTTACATGAAATGTTATGACCGGCTACATGGGTTGTACTTAGGGCTTGTTACTATATGTATACTTGGTAACTGTATATATACTTGGTTACTTTATGTATACCTGGTTACTGTATGTATACCTGATTACTGTATATATACTTGGTTACTGAATGTATACCTGGTTACTGTATGTTTACCTGGTTACTGTATGTATACTTGGTTACTGTATGTATACTTGGTTACTGTATGTATACTTGGTTACTGTAAGTATACTTGATTAGTGTAAGTATACTTGGTTACTGTCTCTCATCTATACACATGTTATGTACAATATATCTAATCTATAAAGATTACTGATATCGATTTATCTAACCAAATAAAAAGTTTATTAAAAATTTGAAAAGCAAAAGACAAAACTAAAATTTTAAAAATTATGCTTTTGTAGGTTACTTTAATTAAACGTTTTTTTTTTAATTGAATTTAACTTGAATATTTCCATCTATCCAGGATAAGTGCTTTGGAAATCTCAATGAATTTCTGTCAATAAAATGTAAGAAGCAAACATTTTTTTCCTTTAAAAAAGAATTTATTAAATCACTCTTCACGACTGGGGAATCAACACGTAGAGTGGAAGTGGGAAGACTATGGGTGGTATGAATGAAGTGAAACTTGAATGAATAGAATGGAGGGGACGTGGGGGGGGGAGGGCGTGAACCTTACAGCGTCTGGGGAAAAATGAAGAAAATATATTCATGTTTATTAACATTTTGTTGGCTGATAGTTTCAATCAAAGTACGATGTCACGTGTCACCATCACGTGACTTCTCACGTGACGAAGTTAAGGTGGTCTTTACCGGTTTATGAGCTAATTTGTAGCTTGGGGGGCTCTTTATCTACACCCGCAGTGGCGTAGGTAGGGCACTGCAAGTTGTGAGGTCGCACAGGGCGCTGAACTTGGACGGAGTGCAGAAAAAGGGTTGATTTAAGTTTTTTTTGAGCTTTTCACAACGCGAGGTGGACGTCGAAAATTTTATCAGGGTGTCAATATAACTGAATACGGTTCTGCTAGGCACCCCAAGGTGGAAAACAACTAAAAGACATTAGCGGCCCACCCCCCATGGGCCTGCCAGGTTAGGAACAACCGGGCGAGAGTTGGGACTTAATACTTTTTACAAACTCTCTATCACACACACACACACACACAATCGTATATCTAACACATAATCGCCCTTTGTATCTGTGCGTCTCTCTCCCTCAGGCAAATGTCCGTACACTAAAAAGGTGGTGTAGTAGTAGTGTCTCCCTCAGGCTAATAGTCCGTACACTAAAAATTTATGTATTGTGTTCATGGCAATACAAGATAAATGTTCTTTTCTATTTCAGTATTTAGTACATTTCTTTGTTATTTCTGTTCATATCGTATTCTGTTCGTGGCAATAAAGTCCACATGCTCTTTACATTTGCAGTATTTCGTATATTTCTTTGTTATACCTTCCGTCGGATTTCGTTCAGCCAGCTTCAGCAGGCTTTTCCACTAGTTATAATATTATATACATGTGTATGTGTGTGTGTGTGTGTGTGTGTGTGTGTGTGCGAGTGTGGTTACATAAACAGAGCAAGTGTCACACCAAGGTCCATGAAACACACAAACACGCACACTCATTGGGAGCCTCAGTAATCTAATCATAGAGCGCCAAGCGCCATCTAAGAGCCGCATATGGTCATCCGTATAGTAGATGGTCGATGTTATGTACCATACTGACCCAAGGTCTGTGGCGACGAGAGGGGGGGTCTTGAACATATTACATGCATCAATACGTTTAACTTTCTATGTTTAACTATCTATGTTTAATTTTCTATGCTTAACTTTCTATGTTTAACTTTCAATGGTTAACTTTCAATTTTGTTTAACTTTCTTTGCTTAACTTTCTATGTTTAACTATCTATGTTTAACTTTCTATTTTTAACTATCTATGTTGAACTTTATATGTTTAACTTCCTATGTTTAACTTTCCATGTTTAACGTTCTATGTTTAACTTTCTATGTTTAACTTTTTATGTTTAACTTTCTATGTTTAATTATTTATGCTGATTAAATAATCGTGTGACTTAATAAGTATACTGGTGCTCCGAGGATCATTGGTGGGGGGTTGTTGGGGGGTTGGGGCAAACAAACTGCTGAGGCCCCTAGGAAAAGAACATTTATGGCCACAAAGCAAACGAAAGTTTTTGTCTCACAGGAAAACGAAATTCGGGGGGTCCCTGTGCAAATAGCTCTAGGAACGTCTAGGCAAATATATATGAAGGGGGGTGGCAATGTGTAAAAGACGCTTTGCAAATCTTGGGCCCTTGATAATCTTTGACAGTAGCAGCCATACTGATCACTTTGGTACTGTAGGCTACGTTAAATAAATTATAAAATGTAGGTAACTTAAAACAATAGTCACAAACAGGGGGCTCCTATAGCAGGGAGGGCCCAGGGCAGTCTGTCTGTCCGTGTGAGCGGCTCTTCTGATCTGTATGAGTCAACTGTAAGTATCGTCTCTAAGTATCGTCTGTAAGTATTGATTGTACGTATCGTCTGTAAGTATCGTCGAGGTCCAGAATAGAACATCAAAGTTTGAAAAGTAAATCTGTCTACAGTTGATCGTTGAACTCCTCCATCCAACATATCACGTGACTGGCGATCTGGCTGACCGACATATCCAACATATCGCGTGACTGGCGATCTGCCTGAATGACATTTGCAGCAGGAAACGGTCAAATCTGATTTGAGATGTTGGCCGCTTTGATGAATACATTCAGCCAGTACTGGCTGGTTGTATTGATTTATATTTAGTATACAAAGTATTGGATTGTTTTCCAAATGTAAGGATGTGCGTGTGTGTGTGCGTGCGTGCGTGCATATTTGTATTGTGCGTGTGTGTGTGTGTGTGTGAGTGAGAGAGAGAGTGTGTGTATATTGTGTGTTTGAGCGTGGACGAGTTTATCTATTTTGTTGTATGTTTAAACTTCACGGATGTGACAGACTCAATAAGTCAGGGTTTGACAGTAGTACTGGTCTGTTTCATTCTGATCTGTTCTACGCATAAATAGCTCTCTCTCTCTCTCTCTCTCTCTCTCAAACTATAACACCAACTAGGCCCAAGAATCAAATACTATATACCAGGTGTGGCTAACCTAAGGCACGCGCGCCACTGTCATAACGCAGAGCCTCATCAGTTCTGAAAATCCTTTCACCGCCCCTTGGCTAAACTGACTTAAAACAATGTTGACCATAGACTGGACGGTCACTAAACTAACAAGCTGTCTGACTTCGTTTCACCTACAATACATTACGGCATTACACACTAGACAGATACAACTAAGCGAGTCTGTCACCTGCAAAGTGACATTTGGTTTAATTGTGACGGAGTTTTAATGGTTTTTACTTAAATGACATGACCTACATTAGCAGACGGACAATATATTCCCAGTTAATGGATTAATGTAAAATAAAAACCCATGTTCCATATCAGTGGTTCTCACATTTTTCCCGATTCGAGACCCACTAAGAAATCTATTCGATGTTCGTGACCTACGAGTTGAAAGAACACAGAGAGAGTTAATCGTTTCAATAATTCGCCAAGTCATTATGAAAACACTTACCGACCCAATTCAGATCAGAGCTTCTTGACTAACAACATTGAGAAATACCCCTCTATACACAATCTATCTACCAAGTTGATATTAAACTATTTAAATTGATCAGTATATATATATATACTAAAGACTGAGAGTGGACCGTATGTACAGGTTTGGTACTAAACAGTTAGAGTGGACCATATGAACAGGTTTGGTACTAAACAGTTCGAGTGGACCATATGTACAGGTTTGGTACTAAACAGTTAGAGTGGACCATATAGTATATGTATATAGTATATGTATATAGTATATGTATATAGTATATGTATATAGTATATGTATATAGTATATGTATATAGTATATGTATATAGTATATAATAGTATATGTATATAGTATATGTATAAAGTATATAATAGTATATGTATATAGTATATGTATATAGTATATGTATATAGTATATGTATAAAGTATATAATAGTATATTATATAGTATATGTATATAGTATATGTATATAGTATATGTATATAGTATATGTATATAGTATATAATAGTATATGTATATAGTATATGTATATAGTATATGTATATAGTATATGTATATAGTATATGTATATAGTATATGTATATAGTATATATTATATTATACTTCACTTATTTAAACTCAACGGACGAATAAAAAAGCTAGACAAGGTTTATTGAACTCACACTGACAGTCGCTGAAGAGAAACTCATATGATTGGTAAGCTGATATGTCCATATCTACTTTTTTTTGGATCTTTAATTTGTCTGTTTGATTTCAACTTAAACTGGGTCAGTTATCGTTTGACAGAGTGATAGATACAGTGACAGACGAGTGAGACAGGGAATTAGATTGAGGGACAAGTCAAATAGCCACTCAAGAGGAGATTTTCTTATTTTGACCTAGTTCCACCTCCACCGTGCAATATCAGCTTACTAATCATATGAGTTTCTCTTCAGCGACTGTAAGTGTGAGTTTACTAAACCTTGTCTAGCTTTTTATTCTTTTGTTGAGTTTAAATAAGTGAAGTATTCCTATCTCCCCTCCCTTTCTGAACAGATACAAAATGATACACATGACCTACTTTTATTTGAACACTACACTGGGTGAGATAAGTCAAACAACTTTAAGATTTCAGGATTCCAGACATGCACGGCTTCCATCATGAGGGGTGGGCAAAGGGGGGGCATCATTATCCCCCGGGTACTACTCAAATGGTATATTTTACATATACTATTATATACTATATACATATACTATATACATATACTATATACATATGCTATATACATATACTATATACATATACTATATACATATACTATATACATATACTATATACATATACTTTATACATATACTATATACATATACTATTATATACTTTATACATATACTATATACATATACTATTATATGCTATATACATATACTATATACATATACTATATACATATACTATATACATATACTATATACATATACTATATACATATACTATTATATACTATATACATATACTATATACATATACTATATACATATACTATTATATACTTTTCGAATCGGGGAGGGGGAGGGTGCGCTAAAAGGATTTTGCGCCCCGGGCGCGAGTTAAGCGGGCTACGCCACTGATGACGTGATGTAGACCATGGGGTTGGTCGTCAATCAGACATACCTGTACGTATGGTCCACTCTAACTCTTTAGTACCAAACCTGTACATATGGTCCACTCTAAGTCTCTAGTACCAAACCTGTACATCTGGTCCACTCTAAGTCTCTAGTACAAAACCTGTACATATGGTCCTTTCTAACTCTCTAATACCAAACCTGTACATCTGGTCCAGTCTAACTCTAGCCAACAGATTTTGTTGTTTTTTTCTGTAGTTTATCTTAATTACTCCGATTTTTTGAAGTTGCTGTGGCAGTTTTCATTCTCAGAGGTGAAGGTTCAAACCCCTAGAGCAGCCAGGTTTTTATGTGTGTGGGTTGCCGTTGTGTGGTTTCTGTGGGGGAAGGGGAGTGGAGTAAACCAAAAAAAAAAATATTTTCAGAGGCCATTGCGAAAACATATGCAACATTCAAAAAAAAGTACTTTTATTCATGGCGAGTATAGTAGAGTGTACATACAAAGTAAACTTTGTCACTTATAATGGAATACTAAAATAATGCAAAAAAAAATTTAAATAAAAATTCGGTTTCACCGAAATGCACTAAATCTTACTGTGATACAAAATTGTAATTTGAAGACAACCTCCAGACAAGGCTAGTTAAATAAAATCGCATATTAAAAGAAAATAAAATACGGTTAAGAAAAATGTATGATTAAAAAAAAAAAAGAAGAAATAATGAAAAAATATTTCATAATATATCTCATTACTGCGTGCGTGTGTGTGTGTGCGTGCGTGTGTGTGTGTGTGCGTGCGTGAGTGTGTGTGTGTGTTATCACGATGTTGCCGTCAACTGTATCATTGCTAACAAGTAATGATTTCATTTTGAAAGTCCTCCACTGAGACGGATGAGCTGTTCAATGCAAAGAAATGGAAGAAATAGATCGTCTCATGGGTCGCTGCAATTTCGTGTATCTGACGTCTTCATTTACTTCCCCCTTTCCGGCATGACCATCCCCCCTCTCCCCCCCCATATGCCCCCCGCCTCCCACCGCCACCAGACACCCACACACACTGTCTAGTCTGTAGTTCGCTGTCTAATCGTTAAAAAGAGCTCCCGGAAGTCAGACATAATTTAACTCAAGCACTCACACAAGGACAGATTTTTTTTTTTTTGTTGTCTGTCGAAATGTCGGGTACTTTTAGCCCCTGGATATATCAAATTACACAAATGTTACTTGTGTGTGGGAGAGAGAGAGAGAGAAAGAGAGAGACAGGTGGGGGGAATAGACAGAGAGAGAGAGAGAGGGAGAGAGACAGGTGGGGGAAATAAACAGAGAGAGAGAGAAACCCTCAGCCTAAACTTTCGGAAGATTTATTTCCAGTATCGTAACCAGATTTGATACTTGGTTTTAAACGCCCTCTCCATTGACAACTAAATACCGCCCCTATGTGGATGAAAGCTGTGTAAGAGCAGCCGGGAACGAATCGACCACCCCCCCCCCCCAATACTTAGCCACACCCCTGATTATTTACTTACTTTGACATGAATTGATAACGGCTTTTTTTCTTTTTTATACCTTTATCCGACCTTTGTCCAAATTGTGACACTCAGAAGTAAAAGTGTACTTTAGAGAAAGGCCGCAGAGAGGGAGATATGGTGTAACCCAAACACAAGTCACCAGGGGCATCTTCCAGTACATTAATCTGCTTTATTACGACAGATCTATTGATGGGGAGGGGGGGTTGGTCAGAGGGCCCCCATTAGTAGAGACTGGGGAAGGGGGGGGGCGGGCGGGGCAAGATCACCTGACGTCTGCCTTGACTATTAGTAGCCCTCCAGTTCCGTGAGAGATTGTTAACCTAACACAAGGAACAACTTTCAATATAGTGGGTTTTTTTTTCTATCTGTCCATTCACTGTCCGCTGTGGTCATTCACTGCTACTTGTCCCGTCACACGTGACTTGCTATATCAGTGGTGGCGAATCTTTTCGAGGCCGCGTGTACAAGATTCAACCAGACAAACCACTTATTTTGGTTTATTTATAGCAAAGTGCCAACACTCCAATCAAAATTAAAGGAAGAGATACTTTACTCGCGTGCCGACTGATGAGTCTCTGCGTG
This sequence comes from Bulinus truncatus, assembly GCA_021962125.1. Taxonomy (NCBI): domain Eukaryota; kingdom Metazoa; phylum Mollusca; class Gastropoda; family Planorbidae; genus Bulinus; species Bulinus truncatus. Next base: position 361,508 of record JAGDYQ010000387.1, read on the forward strand.
CCGACTGTGACACGCGTGCTATAGGTTTGCCACCACTGACCAAAACCATCAAATTCCACAGGTTCATGTAAATAACCAATGGTCAACATCCGCAACCACAGACATTATCTATAACATTTTTTAAATTATTATTTTCATCTCAAATAGGTTTTACTGGCCTGAGTGACAAACAAATTGACTTTGATGTGACGTAAGATTACATTTACCTGAAACCTTATTTTTTTTTTAAATCCGTCACAAACTGACACTTGTGAATTGTTTGTGGTTGTTTTATTAATTTATTGTTTAAAATGAATACGTGGCCTACTTTAATGAACGGGTCAAGATGCATTAGAAGTTGTTATACTTATTTAAAATATTATAACTTATCCCAGTAAAGTTGAAATAAAAAGGAACCTGATTGGCTGAACGAAAGGCGGATTGACTGAACGAAAGGCTGATTGGCTGAACGAAAGGCGGATTGAAAGAAACAGAGACGAGCAGACGATCATTTTGTGAAGATTTCTTTTTCTCAACTGTTCAGGGGGGAAATGAAAAGAGGAAGAAGCTTAGACTGCAATCAATTGAACATGAATTCTGAATCACATACATTCATACGTAGAACACAAACACATTAACGCAAACACAAATACATAAACAGTCACACAGACACAAGGATATCAGACACACAAACAGACATACAGAAATCAGACACACAAACAGACACACAGATATCAGACACACAAACAGTCGCAGACACAAATATATCAGACACACTAACAGACACACATATATCAGACACACAAACAGTCGCAGACACAAATATATCAGACACACTAACAGACACACAGGTCTCAAACACACACACAAACATACACACAAACACACACATAAACACAAACTCACGTACACATGCTACATACAAGTTGAACTAAGTGTCCAACTTTCATTCATGTGTTTTATAGACAATGTCTGACTTCCTTCACGGTTTGTAGGTGTTTAATTGAACACATGTATTTTCATGATGAGACAAGTTAATTACAAGTACAACAAAACAACAACCTTATTTTAAACACGGTGTTTAATTCAACATCCAAACATTATTTACTGAGATGTTTGTGTTTACTGAGATGTTTGTTTACTGAGATGTTTGTTTACTGAGATGTTTATTTACTGAGATGTTTGTTTACTGAGATGTTTATTTACTGAGATGTTTGTTTACTGAGATGTTTGTTTACTGAGATGTTTGTTTACTGAGATGTTTGTTTACTGAGATGTTTGTTTAATGAGATGTTTGTGTTTAGTCTTTTTACAAAACAATAAAAAAATTAGGTCGAAATTCAGGTCAAGTTTCTTTAGTTGACAGAATATGAAATTACGTTGTCGTATTCAGTGTTGTCGCCTACACATCGGGGGGGGGCCCATATAAAACATTAATTTCACCAGTCAGGCCTTCCCCCATCTCCCTTTGAGTGCCGCAGATTCCGTGTACACTGTGTAGTCAATAAACAAATCTAATTGTGTTCCATTTCCAACAGTTCCCTGTTGTTCCCATTGAAGCATTCCCTTCTGGCTCAACGTCCTCCTTTACGATTTGTTCATCATGATGGCCTCGCAGCTGATTTTCTCCACCTCAGTGTCCTGGCCCCCTAAGATAGCCGTCTCCCGGTGGGCGAAGTCGCAGACGTACTGGACGAACTCGCTGTCCTGGTCCACCGCCTCGGCTGCCAGCTTGTCCTTGCAGCAGAGGCAGAAACAGTGGTACCGGCGGCACAGGTCCCGGAAGGTCTTGCCGAAGACCAGGTAGGTAATGTAGTTAGTGGCGAAGTTGGTGTAGTACAGGAGCTCGAACAGCCGCTGGAGACGCAGCGCCGGGAGGAAGTGCTCCGGGTCCTGTCGGAGTATCTCCCCGATGAGGAGCCGGAGCCGGATGGCGTGACTGGGCGTGTGGAGCGTGATGAAGGTGATGGAGACGGCCAGGAGCATGGCTGTGACGCGCCCGTAAGGGGACAGGCAAAAAAAGTGCAGATGCCGCTGTCGGCCTAGAGGATACAAAGAAAATAGAGTATAAACAGATTATAAACAGATTATAAACAGATTATAAACAGATTATAAACAGATTATAATCATATTATAAACAGATTATAAACAAATTATAAACAAATTATAAACAAATTATAAACATATTATAAACAAATTATAAAAAGATTATAAACAGATTATAAACAAATTATAAAAAGATTATAAACAGATTATAAACAAATTATAAACAGATTATAAACAAATTATAAACAGACTATAAACAAATTATAAACAGATTATAAACAAATTATAAACAGAATATAAACAGATTATAAACAAATTATAGACAGATCATAAACAAATTATAAACATATTATAAACAGATTATAAACAAATTATAAACAGATTATAAACAAATTATAAATATATTATAAACAGATTATAAACAAAATATAAACAGATTATAAACAAAATATAAACAGATTAAAAACGATTAAAAACAAATTATAAACATATTATAAACAGATTAAAAACAATTATAAACAAATTATAAACAGATTATAAACAGATTATTAATAGATTATAAACAGATTATAAACATACTATAGACAAATTATAAACAAATTAGAAACTGATTATAAGCAGATTAAAAGCGGATTATAAACATATTTTAAACAGATTTTAGACATATTATATAAAGATTATGTAGCAGTGTACCAGGGATATGATTTCAGCGCACACCATTGTCATTGTTTACTTCATTCAATTTATGCTTAGTGAGAAAAAAAAAGTAAAATTCTCTTTAACGCATAAGGTCACATCGGGACAGATGAAGTGGTAGAATTCATCATTTCCAGTATCCACGGCACATAGAGGGATTGTGTGGGTAGTACAGCGCCCAGCCACATATACCCCCCTCCCTCTCAACTGTAAGTCAGGTGCCCATTTAAAGCTGGGTGGACTTGAGGGGACTTTCACCAGGACCTGAACTAATCCCAAGGTTCTCAGTCAGGAGCGAACCCGGGTCCCCTCCACCTTGGAGGGGTTGGGGGGGTACGTCTAAGACTTTTCAACTATCCCCCCCCCCCCCCCAGTCTGAACACAACGTTGGTACCGTGTGAGAACTTGCAGTCATAATGGTAATAACAGGATGAGACACTATTAATGACTAGAGAACGAAACGTGGGCGGGATGGGAGGGGTTGGGCCAGGGGGAGACTGGGGTAATGTGGGTGGGGCTAACCTATTCTATCAAATAAAGGTTCCTTAAAACTTAACTTTATAAATACGAAATGATTGTAAGTTAGGAAACAATGTGTATTGTCATGTATGTTAGTTATATAATCATAGAGTGACGTCACATATGTTAGTCATATAATCATTCTTCATATGTTTTCAGTCTGTCTCTCAAGAGAATATAAAGTATATTTAAAAGACAGACATAAGAATGACACCACACACTAACAAACAGACAAATAAACAATTTCGTAGGCCTATTATATTAGCTGGCTGAATGAAAGACAGACAAAACAGTTTTATGGGCCTTTCAACCGACTGAATGACAGACAGACAACAGACATGTCAAAAAGCTTGCGCACCAGACACAGATTCGCCATCCTATCTTTTACTCCAGGTTTTTCGTTCTCCAAAGCCATCTAAATGTAACTATTTTTTAAGCTCATTTCTCAGACAGACATTTGTGTCTGTTATAATAAAGCTCCAGGGCAACTCTGGGGATGACTACATAATATCTAGCAACACCGACCTAAAAAAAAACCCCCACTGACGACAAAAGTCTGTTGTCTAGGACGCCGTGATAAAATAAGTCTGTTGTCATCTAGACTCCGAGAGGACATAAGACTATTGGTATCATGATTCCGAGATGACATTCGACTGTTGTCATCTTGAAGCGTGCTACGTTGATGTCAAGAGTCGACTTTATGGATCAACAGACTAGGGGTCTCCTCTATGGAAGGGGCCCCTTATATTAAGTCAAGTGCTGAGAGGGCTCCGTCAGGCACCTTTGCCTAGGACCTTCAAATATCTGTAAAGTTTCTCCTTTGGGCCACCAAATATCTGTAAAGTATCTCCTTTTGAGCCCCCAAGTATCTGTAAAGTCTCTCCTTTTGGGCCCCCAAATATCTGTAAAGCATATACTTTTGGGCCCCCAAATAACTATAAAATCTCTCCTTTGGGCCACCAACTGTCTGTAAAGTCTCTCTTTTGGGCCCCAAAATATCTGTAAAGTCTTTTCTTTGGGCCCCCATATATTTGTAAAGTCTATTCTTTCGGGCCCCAAATATCTGTAAAGTCTCGTCTCCGTCTAGAGCCCCCCCCCACCGCCCCCTAATCAAAGTAAAATATCTGCCCCCCGGGGGGTCATCAAACGTATGTAATGCCTGTGCCTAAAAAATATTGTGGCCGGGAGCAATATAGAACTTTAAGTGCTGACTGACAAGCTTACCAACAGGGCGGGTGCATATACAGACTGGACATCAGCTCAGAGAAAAAGAAAATGGACCGACACCACAGATGTCAGTAGTGCCGACATCACACTGCGCCATCAAAAGCTGCAAGAGGTGCAGAATTTCAAATACCTTATCCCAAGACGGCCAATGATAGTTGGTATCTACGCCTATGTCGCCCAAATGTTCTTCCGATTAGGGACGCCAGATGTAATTTAAACTATGGCCTACAAGTTCTCCTTTAATTGGGCTTTTTGTCTAGAGCCCACAATAACGTAAGAATGTCTCTACTAACAAAGGTAGGGGGGGACGGATGGTCGTGTGGTCAAGCGCTCGACTGTCGACCAGAAGGTACCACTATCGGCTATGGGGTGGGATGAAAGTAGGGCTCCATAAAAAACCGTCCCATAAGTGGATTATAGGATCTAAGAGATTTTATCTCATCCTTAAAGGGACTTCACTCACTAACAAAAGTGTGTATGTGTGTGTGTGTGTGTGTGTGTGTGTGCTCAGTGAGAGAAAAACAATCATGTAATTTCTTCAAAAAATAATTCAAATCTACAAAACTAAAATAACGAATAAAAACCCAGCAAGAATATAAAATGTTTATGAAATCAATGTAGCCTTTCTTTAAAGATGTGATAAAAATTTATATTTTTTTTTTATATTTTAGCATAAAAAACGAAACAGCCCCATAATTTTTTGAGATAGAAATGCAATTTAAGGCAATTTAAGTAATAAAATAAACCTGTCGTTGTTTGTCTGTTGAAATAAAGATAAAAACTGCATCTGTTTAGAAATGAATGTTTTCTGTTTACACAGCTGCTAACAATCGATTTCATTCTAAAGCATCAAGAGCTGTTGCAGTTGAATGTCTGGTTTGTGACAGGAGTTAGGGGTGGGGGAGAGGGGCGGTGTGCAGGGCGGGGGGGAGCGGGGGTCACTTGTATTGAAATGACCACTAGCTAGCAACAAGGACGGAAGGTGACCAACAGTTGAGAGTCAGTGGTTTGAGGATTCAGGTTGATGCAAAAAAAAAATTCTATTGTAAAAGCAATTAATAGGTACAGACCACTACAAGGCAGATATGTTACAAGTACTGACCATGCAAGTACATGTACCAAAGGTACAAGTATGAGTGCAGAATAATTGATTTAGCCAAATGCAAATGTTTTCCAGCCGCGGGCGAAATAATTGCATGCACTATAACGCCCTTTAGCTGTAGCTACAAAATAGACTTGATATAAGACTGGGATGATTTGAGATTCAGGGAACACGGCTAGATAGAAAGGGAACAAATACAAATAACGTAATTTTTGTAATTACAGATTCCGTTGTTTGTGACTCAAACAAGTGACAGGTAGCCCGTCTGTGCCACTTTTTTAGGCAATAAAACAACATGTCTGGTATACAATGAGTAGATAATACAAACAAACTGTAAAAGATAAAATTTGTATTGCATAAAAAAAAATAATAGATTCAAACTGTAGTAAATACAGACATTAGAAGATACAAACTGTAGTAGATACAGACAATAGTAGATCCAAACTGTAATAAATACAGACAATAGTAGATCCAAACTGTAATAGATACAGACAACAGTAGATCCAAACTGCAGTAGATACAGACAATAGTAGATACAAACTGTAATAGATATAGGTAGCGCTAGGTATATACATTCATTCATTTTCACCTTTTGTTCCATTTATTTTCTTTCTTTATGGTGTTCCTTGTTTTGTTTCTACTTTTCAGTTTATTGTATATTTTTAACGCATTAAATTATTTTATTGAGACAATTTGAACACAATATGTGCGAGTTTACTGAGTATGTACATTTGATGAATATATCGGAGTGTGTGTGTGGGGGGGGGGTATATAGTTCAAAGGGACGTTATGACTGAATGCTTTTTCGTGATTTAATTCCCTTGTTCTGATAAGCTGAACATGATTTGGTTTATAAAATGTATGTAATAATAGAACAAGAAATGTATTCAGAAAGACGCATTAGATTGTTTTTAAAAGTGTCGCATGTAGTATATGGTCACATCATATGACTAATCTAAGTGAGGCAAATGGTATGGTCAGACTGGAATATAAGTTATATAATTAATTGTCCTATTGGCCAGTTGTTTGAAAAGAAAATGCACTGCCAATGAAGGTCGTTTTTCATCCTGAGTTAGAAAAAATGTCAAACTAAGAGTGCAAGACTTTCTTTTATTTATTTATGACATTTTGTTAAGAAACGATGGGGGGGGGGGAGTTAGAGAAAAATGGAAATTTCAAAAATTAAATTAAATAAATAAAAATCTACACAGAAAAAAGAAGTGGTTTGTGAGAATATTTTGTTCAGACATTGTTCCCTGTCGCGATACAATGGCCAACATTCTTTTGACGACATAAAAAAAAATGTGTCTGACAGCCGGCGTTTAATTAGCTAATAGTGCATCCGAAGATTTATTGATATCTGATTAATACATTATGTGCACATCTCTTAATATATATCCCACTGGATGACAAGATTTGTTGATATCGTATCAATACATTATGTGCACTTCTCTTAATATATATCCCACTGGATGACAGAAGATTTGTTGATATCGTATTAATACATTATGTGCACATCTCTTAATATATATCTCACTGGATGACAGAAGATTTGAAGGAAAGAAGAGAAAATGCAGGTTACATTGGCGGATAATGACAGACATTACAAAAAAAAAAAAACTACATTAAATTAGAGAAGTAAAACGTGTTGTATGAAAACTGAGTTCTCGCCGATGTTCAGTTATGTAGGCCAGAGGTGGGCCAACCTTTTTTGAGTGCCCGGGGCACACTGGGTTTGTTAATTAAGAAGGCGTACCGGAACAAGATCGCATTGATGATCAAAGTTAAATTACGTGTAAAAGTCATTGCGTACGAAGCTAGTGCTTCGATTCACCCTGAAACGACTGGTGGACAAGATAGAATTGTCCGGTGGGACGTAGCCTGCACCCTGGCTGATGTAGGTCACATTAGAGACATTAGTTTGTGTGTTATCTCCAGTCTATATAGCGGCTAATGGTCACTGCCAACTTTGGATAATTCTATCTTTAAAAATCGTCAACTTGTGCAATTAAATTTTAAATCTTTGTTTCAAAGGCATTCCACCTCAAATATTTTTTTTTTAAAATTAAAGTCTTGTATTTATGTGTACATGCCAAGGGTTGGTGTTTTATTTTTCAAACTGAGGGCCGCATAGGGGCTCTTAAATTTTAGAGAAGAGCTGGTCCACGAACAGATGATTGAAGCGTTTTTTTTTTTAAATTATAAATTAACTTAATAAGTTCTTGATGTTAACGAGGGGGGCGGGGGTGCAACTTGACTCGCTGGCCACAGTCTGTCCATGTCTGGTGTATGATGTGTTTTTGTTTTCAAGAATAGATTATTGCAGGCCCGTAGCGTGCGGGGGGGGCAGGGGGCCGGGCCCCCCTGCGTTTTGTCTGGCCCCCCTCTACTTATTTGCTATACTTAGTAAAATGTATTACCTGCCCTCCCCCCGCTATTGCCTGGCCCCTGCTGTAGAATGCCTGCCCCCTGCTGTAGAATGCCTGGCCCCTGCTGTAGAACGCCTGGCCCCTGCTGTAGAATGACTGGCCCCTGCTGTAGAATTTTCACGCTACGGGGCTGGTTTATTGGATTTAATTCTTTGATTTTTACATGTCACAGCCACGAGTAGAATAGATAGATAGATAGATATAAAGATAGATAGAAGGATATATATATATATATATATATATATATATAGATAAATAGATAGATAGATATATGATGGATAGATATATAGATATATAGATATGTAGATAGATATAAAATATAAAGATAGATGGATAGATATATAGATAGATAGATGAGTAGAGAGATAAATAGATAATGGAATAATTCATAAATAGAGATATAGATATGTAGATGTAAATAGATATATAATAATAGAAATTATTTTGATATACAGTACATATATAGATGACCAATATCAGCTGTACATAGACACATTTCCCTATTATTTACTTTCTTTCTTTATCTCCCCTGACTATAATTCATAATTATAATTTATTTCGATTTCACCTGTTAATACCTGCTCAATATAAAATTATGAATGGTTTTTTTTATTTTAATTTCATTCAAAACATTGTTCTGGTGATGACGTTGTCTTCACCTTTGCCCTCTCCTCCCCACATTTTAAATTTATCTTTGGAAAACAATTTACAGAATCGATCCATAAAATTCTGGCCACCAAACGATTAATAATTCATTTCCTCATTGACTGGTTTTTTAAAAAAAAAACTGATATATAGACAACGATGTATATAAAAGAAAGAGATAATTTAATACAAACTCTTCACTGTGACTGTGTAGAAATAAAACTTGAAGTTGTAAAAGTTATGTTTAATATTTGTTTTGTTTACATTTCAGGTTTTTGATTGGCTTCAAACAAATGAAGAAACTATTCTAAAAAAAACCAGTGTAAACGCTACATTTGGTTCCTTAAGCACTAAATTAGATTTGTTATTAGTTGTTTTATTCGGTTAACCTATTTTATTCTTTCGTAATTTTTTTTTATTCTAATACGATTATTTACACACAAAAAAAATGTGTTACTAGACTGGAGTAATTCCAACAGTGCACATTAAATATTTGTCTTCAAATGCATTCATGCGATTTATTTTTTATATAGAATGAAGACGAGAATTAAATAAATAGCCAAACACAATTTACAATGATTCGAAATCTCTCTCCATTTATGTGTGTGTGTGTGTGTGTGTTAATCTAACTGTTTGTTTATTTAAAATGATCATTTTTGTTTATCAGCTATTAGTATATATATATATATATATATATATATATATATATATATATATATTGTAACAATAGCTTTAGATAGATTCATACAATTTTAGAACCACTGGTTTAGTTGGGTGGTCAACATTGAAAGTTCATGGGCCAAGGAAACGGCAGAGATTTTGATAATTAGAATTCCAGCGAGTTATCTTTGTTTTGGGTGGAATAAATCTGTCAATGAGCGTCGATGACACCGGATGTACGTGATAAGACGTAATTAGGGAGACAAAGAAATACTAGCCCAAAGTGAGTTTTAGCCGCACCAATCCCTAGGCTAGAATAAGAGTCATTAATATGTAGATGAGCTAGAAAGGGTGTTAGGGAGCCAATCAGAAGTTCTGGGCGTTTGGGGCACGTGATAATTAACCATCACATAAAAAGAGATGTAGCGAAAATTTCGAGAGACCGACGAGATACATTCAGACTGACGAAAGACATCGAGACCTACCGATCGACAGAACGACTATAGAGATAGAGACATCAGGACACCATATTAGATATACGTACTCTTGCCTGTAGGACAGTATACATATTAGATATACGTACTCTTACCGCAAGACAGTATACATACTATATATACGTACTCTTGCCTGTAAGACAGTATACATGTTAGATATACGTTACTAGATTTACGTACTCTTGCCTGTAAGACAGTATACATGTTAGATATACGTACTCTTACCGCAAGACAGTATACATACATTGACAAGTTATTAAGTATACGTACTCTTATACGATAAGACAGTATACAGGTGTTCAGAGAGAAATCAAGTTATTAAATATACGTACTCTTACTCATACGAGAAGACAGTATACATTCAGAGATAAGTTGAATTTTAACAGTACACAGTCAACGTTTATTCTGCTAAAGCATATTTGTGAATATTTCGGCACTTGAGTGCATTCGATCTGTATTTTATTATTATTTAAATAAATGTTATTGAATCGTGGAACTTGGCTTTATTCATGGTGTGTTTGTGTGTGAGTGCCAAGAGACTGAACGCTACCATCTTTGAAGTAAAACCAGAGAGATTATCGGCTACTACATAACCTAAGATCAACAAACTACATAACGTTCAAACCATAACGTCACATTGAAGCAGCAGTGAAGAACAAGAAGTATTGCATTTGGTGGAACAACGATAGTACCATAACGTTGGCAAATTCCAACGTTAAATTGGTGTCTACAACAGTATCCATCACATACATAACATTATATACAAAATATATAGTGTTACATATATATATATATATATATATATATATATATATATATACTAGTTGCAAGTACCCGGCTTTGCCCGGGTTTAAAATAAGATTTTCTGTTTACCTTCTGTTTTCTCCCTACCCCCTCTCTCCCTTCCTCTCTCTCCCTCCCTCCCTACCCCTCTCTCTCTTTCCCTCCCTCCCTCTCCCTCCCTCTCTCCCATCTCTCTCCCATCTCCCTCTCTCCCCTCTCCCCCTCCTTCTCTCCCAACGTCCATCCTCCCTCTCTCCTTCCCTCCCCTCTCTCCCTCCCCTCTCTCCCTTCCTAACCCCTCTCTCCCTCCTTTCTTCCTCCCTCCCCTTTCCACCTCTCTCTCCCTCCCCCTCTCTCCCCCTTCCTCCCTCCCTCTTTCCCTCTCTCTCCCTCCCTGCCCCCCTCACTCTTTATCTCTCTCCCTCCCTCTCTCCCACCCTCTCTCCCTCCCTCCCCTCTCTCTCTCCCTACCCGCTCTCTCCCTCCCTTCCTTTCTCTCTCCATCTCCCCTACTCCCTCTCCCATCTCCCTCTCTCCCCCTTTTCTCCCTCCCTCCCCTTTCCACCTCTCTCCCCCTTCCTCCCTCCCTCATTCCCTCTCTCTCCCTCCCTACCCCCTCTCTCCCTCCCTTCCTTTCTCTCTCCATCTCCCCCCTACTCCCTCTCCCATCTCCCTCTCTCCCCCAACTTCCCTCCCTCCTACCCTCCTTTCCTCTCTCTCTTTATCTCTCTCCCTCCCTATCCCTCTCTCTCTCTCTCTTTCTCTCTCTCTCTCTCTCTCTCTCTATATATATATATATATATATATATATATATATATATATACTTATTATTATGGCTTCACACTTCTTCTAAAATCCTTCTTCATTCCTTTATCTTCCTCAACCTGTACAAATCAGGAAGCATGAAAAAACATCAACAATTCTTTGCATCACAAAGGCACAATACAGCACCAGCGCGCAAGTTCTATTCGAATCGGGAAATGACGTCACAGAGGAATTTTATTTATGGCGCCGTCGAGATTACTTTAATATAGTAAAATACTAAAATAAAAAAAAATAATTACAATTAAACTACCCATCGAGATGAAACGAAACCTGTCCTATAACCTTCCCTATGTAATTATGTGTATGTGTAACAAATTTCACATTATTTGGTTATCTGGATCTTGAGTTATAAGGGAACAGACAGACAGACAGACAGACTGACAGACAGCAAATGCCTCTTATAGGTATAGAGATATATATTTGACTGCAACTAATATCACAGAATGTAAACACGTACAAAAGACACAAACACACGGACGAACAAACAAGGAAGTACAAACAGAGATATTCTCAAACTTTGATGTTTCGCAACCCATTTGATCCTGCATAATATATCATTCTGCCAAGGACACGCATAGAAACCGGATGTTTTCTTATTTACAGAATCAAGACCTCATCACTAACTGTTTCCCACACTATATGTTCAATAATGTAACGAGGTAACTTCGATTTGAAAAAAAAAAGGGAAATCATTCAGTGAGACAGTAACTAAAAGATAATAGAAAGGAGTTACATTTTCCTGGTCAAGCCACTCACCTAACTTCCTCATCCGTTTATTTCTCTTATAAGCGGCGAACAAGGAACCAAATATGCAAATCATCAACAGCAGGACCAGAACTGAGGGCGCCACAAGTGTCATGGCCGTGTCGAAGTAGGTCAAACCCTCGTTAAAGCGAGCGAACTCTGAAAAATTTTAGCAAATAGAATAACCCATTAATTTAAAGAAGTTTTAGATTTGAGAGAGGGGGGGGGGGTAAAAGAACCATGAAGTTTAGATATTTTCTTCTATGTTTTTTACGCGTGACATTAATTGGAATTGTGTCTGATTTTAACTATAATACAAATGTAAACAGAAGACCACGATTGTGAAGGACAAGAAAAGACACCTGCCAAGAAATAATTGGGTCATTAAGTCGAATTCGCGAGTACAGTTTTGTGTCGCTCGTTGATGGGGTTACTAAAAATAGAATGCGTGACCTAGAACTGGTAGAAGGAAATATTTATCACTATCAGTTCAGTCTGGTAAGTTCGATAATTTCGACATGATGTTAAAATGATCTTTTTTGACACAAATATATTTTTTATTGGCTGTTAAATTTCAGATACTGTGATCCTGTGTTTGAGTTCATATAAGGTGTTCCTGTGTTTGAGTTCATATAAGGTGTTCCTGTGTTTGTGTTCATATAAGGTGTTAGTGAGTTTGAGTTCATATAAGGTGTTAGTGTGTTTAAGTTCATATAAGGTGTTAGTGTGTTTAAGTTCATATAAGGTGTTAGTGAGTATAAGTTCATATAAGGTGTTAGTGTGTTTAAGCACCATCAAAGAGATTTTGAAAAGAACTTTAAAAAAATACAAGTCTTTCTTTACGACGTGTCCTCAACAAACACTCTCCATTTAGAACTGTCTTCTGTAGACAGCTGTCCATTTAGAACTGTCTTCTGTAGACAGCTGTCCGTTTAGAACTGTCTTCTGTAGACAGCTGTCCATTTAGAACTATCTTCTGTAGACAGTTGTACATCAGCCTCAATGATGCGACCATTTTCTGTGTAGTAGTCTGTGTATACATGGTATGATGGCTAGTGCAGCCGCCAGCCAGAGCTTCAGTTCGGGTTCAAAACCAAAAAAATAAAACATGGATATATGGGGGATAGGTCGTGTAGCTTGCTTACTATTGGACTATATGAAAGTTCCCTTGTGCTGAGGAACACAGCGAGTTTAATTTCACGGACTCTGAGAGACTAACTCTCACTGTATTGACTCAGCTAAATCGGTGCTTATGGCATCAGGGTGACCTAATCCAACACTGGACAGAGACAGTGTTCGGAGAGGGAGGGTGTGTATGGGGATGGGTCTGGAATCGTTCTCTTAATTTCTAGAGCAGTGCGAAATAACAGTGCACACACACATCATCATAAGATCTGTAATAATCTTACAGTACATTCAATCCGGTAGTATTTGATGAGGTGATAATCAAGCTCTTAAAAGTACCACCAAAAATATATATATATATATATATCCGGTGGAGAGCGGGTTTGGGGGGGGGGGAGGGGAAGGGGATGCGATGGGGAGCGTAAGGGAAGTGGACGACATCTTCAAGTTGTAATTGTAGTCGAAATAGTGGGTCATACTTTTAGTAGTGTTAGTCATACTTTTAGTAGTGTTGACTGTCTCAATTAACGGTCTGACTACTCTACTCTCCCCCCCCCCCCCGTTCCTTTCCATTTCCCCCCCCCCCACCACCCACAATTCACTCCTGGACTGTAATTATATGGTCACCTCAACTCCCTTCCACACATTGATACACACACGCTCACTCACGCACGCATGCACGCACGCCCTTAGCGGTGATATTTTAAAAATAGTAAACACTTTAGTACCGGCAGGCTGTTGCAATTAAAAATCCTGTCGTTCACACCTTCCAGACCAGCGAAAATTTTTTCCACTAGCAACCCCACCCTCTCCCCCTCCTTAAACACACACACACAACCACAACTAAATAAACGTTTGGCGTTACGGTAGAGAGTGATTAGTTTCCTTCCTATCCTTAATACCCCCTATCCCCTCTCTCCCCCCCCCCCCCGACTATCGGTTTTTTTTTTTAAAGTTCAAACTCATAATAAAGCTACAAGGGTGGAAGGGGGGGGGGAATAGTACAAGTAAAAGTACTTTACAGCAGCATTGTTTATTTCAGCAAACAATATTTATCTGGCAAAAATACAACAACACATACAATATAACTAGGCTAATGATCCAGACAAAAATGGAGGTATACAAAGATGAATAAAGTGCAAAAAGCTTTAGCATGTGACGAAAATATTTTAAATAGATCGAATTATATTCCACTCTACTTGGTGCAGAGTTCCCTATGTAACGAAAATACTATAAATAAGCCAAACTACCAAAAACTTTCCTAAGCCGTGGGAGATTCGGAATTACAGCTAAAATTTTGCGTTGCGTAATATGTTGTCCTATTGTACAACAGTTTCACAACACCACTGCTACACATCGTTGAGCATAGTTTACCAACAACACTTAATTTTATATTTATACTACTATGTTAATGATTCTTTGTTGAGTATCTTGCTAACGTAAAAATAGTCTGAGTATTTTTTTTTTGTATATTAACTATATTACTATATTAATCTACTCATTGAACACAGCAAAGGAATTTTTTTGTTTTATTCATAATAGTTGCTGTTGCGTCTTGTCTGAAGTTGCGCTTATGTTTTTAATTAGCATGAATCATGTGATTACCAGATGCAGTTGATTTTTTGGCACAATAAATTTTAGACATATGTCCATCTTTGCCAGCCTTCAGTTGTTCCTCAAAGCACAGCTTACAATGAATAAGGTCTTCGTTGAATAATGCACAACTGCGCCCAGATGTCATATCAACTGCACTGAGCACACCCATAAATTCCCAAACTTTGGACTTGCGATGGCTCTTGTCATTTAATGATTTCCACCGAAGTGATGTCAACGGTGGAGATTTCAAAGTTGAATTTGTTAACTTTGCTCCTTTTAC
This sequence comes from Bulinus truncatus, assembly GCA_021962125.1. Taxonomy (NCBI): domain Eukaryota; kingdom Metazoa; phylum Mollusca; class Gastropoda; family Planorbidae; genus Bulinus; species Bulinus truncatus. The sequence continues at coordinate 376,659 of JAGDYQ010000387.1, forward strand.
TTTCAGACATTTTAATCTGACTGATTGAAATAAAAAAGGCAATCAATATTGGAAGCAAATGATATTCATTTATTTCAAATTTGTATTATCTTATCTGAAATAATAATAGTCCGATTGGAGTAATTCATAATAGTATATAATATATATAATTAAGTGTGAGACCGTTATCTTTGCAGTGAACCAAGAAATCAATGCTGTTGAGACAGTTGTTTATTTTATAACATGTTTTTTCAATGTTACGAAATTTTATTATTGCGATAATATTATAAATAATATTTTAAGAATTTCTACTGAAGATGGCAAGCAGTGGCGTAACTAGGGTGGGGGAGGGGACCAAATTCGAACGGCTTCCCGGGCCCCCGCTTGATGGGGGCCGCAAACGAGTTTCCTAAAATTTTATTTTAACACTAAATACTAGCTGTAACCGCCACGCGCTGCCATGACTTAGCCTACTGTAACGACCATAGTCGGTAATGTTTTTATAACACACTTAGGAATGGCCGGACAAGTGTTGTGATAAGCTAATTATCTACTGTCTGGTTTCGTATACATGGCGCCAAACTTCTACATGTGCTTGATTAGTGTTACAAAGAACCAGTGTCCCAAAGTTTCTAGGTAGAGCATTGTATTTACAAGAATATGGATAATTGGGTCAGGGATGAGTTAATTAATTAGGGGGAGAAAGGAGGAGAACAGAGATGTACAGACATGCAGTTCGACAAAAATAGACAGCACACAGGATAGATTAGTGGGACTTGGCAGTTTATATCATTTATTTGTGATCTATGTGAGAACACACTAATAATACAAGTAGTTATGACACTTGCTTTAATGTAAAAGTAAGTATTGAGAAAAATTTCGTTTCTAATTCAGTTTATTAATTTACTGCAATTTAGTGCGTAAATTTCAAGGTAATTAGTGAAGAACTTTCAAATTTATTAGCTAGGCGTGAATCCTATTTACCTTTTTTTTTATATAGATAAAGCAACCGCACTGTAATCTTGCTATTCACGTTGTTAAATTGCTTAAAATTTAATTACAATTTAATTTTAAAAAATTACTATGGAAAACAATACTAATATTAACGAGTTGTTGTTTACATTAAATAAAGAACAGAAAATAAAATTTCGTAACATTGAAAAAACATGTTATAAAATAAACAACTGTCACAACAGCATTGATTTCTTGGTTCACTGCAAAGATAACGGTCTCACACTTAATTATATATATTATATACTATTATGAATTGGACTATTATTATTTCAGAAAAGATAATACAAATTTGAAATAAATGAATATCATTTGCTTCCAATGTTGATTGCCTTTTTTATTTCAATCAGTCAGATTAAAATGTCTGAAAGTAAAAGGAGCAAAGTTAACAAATTCAACTTTGAAATCTCCACCGTTGACATCTCTTCGGTGGAAATCATTAAATGACAAGAGCCATCGCAAGTCCAAAGTTTGGGAATTTATGGGTGTGCTCACTGTAGTTGATATGACATCTGGGCGCAGTTGTGCATTCAAGGAAGACCTTATTCATTGCAAGCTGTGCTTTGAGGAACAACTGAAGGCTGGCAAAGATGGACATATGTCTAAAATTAATTGTGCCAAAAAATCAACTGCATCTGGTAATCACATGATTCATGCCAGTCAAAAACATAAACGCAACTTCAGACAAGACGCAACAAATCCCAAGCTGACTCAGTGGTTATCAAGTGCTAATAACTCATCTCAGCCTGCACATAATACATTTGAGTTCAACCGTGATGTGACTTTGTACATGTGCAGAGACCTAATTCCATTTAATGCAGTTGAAAAGGCAGGTTTCAAGGCATTTTGTGCAAAGAATGCCTCCTACCCGGCTCCGTCTGCCAGCACTGTTGCTAATACTGCACTTGTTGATGTTTATTCGCTAGTCAAAATAAAAGTAAAAGAACTTCTTTCTGTTTGTCATGCTGGATCGTTAATGATGGACGGCTGGACTGACAAGCACCATTGTCATCCCTATTTTGCAGTGCGCTTTAGTTTCATTCACGAGTGGAAATTCAAAATTGTAACTCTAGCGATGCAATCTGTTGAAAGCCACAAAGCATTGAATCTTAGTAGTTTTGTTAAAGAAACTATTGCGGAGTTCATGCCACATCATAAAAAGATGATATTGTTCAACACAACCGACGGTGCAGCCAATATGAAATTGTTGTCCAAAGTACTTGGCCATGAGAGAGTGGATTGCACAGCGCATTGCTTGCATCTATTGCTGACTGTTGACAGTTTAGATAAAGTTCCACAGCTGACTGTTTTGCTACAGAAATGCAAAGACATTATAAATGCTTTGCATTTCAAGGGTCACGTCATAAGATCTATGCAGGATATTTCCAGGAATATAGAAATGTTTGATTGTGTTAATCAGATCCTCGAAACCTTATCAGAAGATGCATGTAATCCTGTGATAGATCCAGACTCTTCTGATGTTTGTTATACCGACCTGCATCCCGACAGCAATACATCCGCACGCAGCGGGGCCAGTGGACATCAAACACTCAAACTGCTCGTCTGCACAAGGTGGAACAGTGCACTAATGATGATTGAGTCTGTCCTGGATTTACAGAAGGCTGTAAATGAAGCCTTGAAAAAAAATTGGCAAGTTTGACATATGCTTATCACCTGAAGACATTTGTGTGCTGAATGAATTACGGGGTTTCTTGTGCAATTTCAAACCACTCACACTGCTTGTCAGTGAATGTAACCCTAACTTATCACTACTGCCATTGTTGCGCAGTCGTGTGATGAAAGCTTGCAAGCAATTGTTTGACAAATTAGGACAATGCACAGACAGCCCTGCTATTACTGAACTAAAAAAACTTGTTCGCAATGCTGTTGACAAGAGGATTAAAATCAGCGAGCTAGTAAAATTGTCATGCTGCTTTGACCCTGTTGTTCGCAATGCAGTTCTATCCAATGATGAATGTGTCCGATTACTGCAGGATGCGTACCAGAATCTAATGAAGGAAAACAGCTCTGTGCGCCACGTTTTAGTTTCTGCTGCTGTGAAACCATCTTCAGACAAACAAGTCAACGAGTCAGATGTTGCTGAGGTGTCTGCGAAGAAGCTCAGAAGCTCACTGTTACAGGTAATTATTTAATGCTATTGGTGTACTTTAACATTGTATACTATATGTATACACTAATGCATAAATATACTGTAGTCAGTTCATTATACATATATTGACATGTTGTTTTTACTTATATCAATTGTTAGTGATTATTCATGATCACTGTAAATTATTAATGTATTGTTTGCTTTTGTAGGATATTATAGCAACTGCATCATCAGTAGGTGGTGATCGTGGAGCTATTGTGGAGCCTTTCATCAGTGAAATGAACCTATTTCTATCAGTAGACGTGGATGAAAACGAGACTGCAATGGATTTTTGGCGCCAAAAGTCAGCTGATTTCCCGATTCTCTCAAAAATGGACAAAATATATCTGGCTATAAGTCCAGGCAGTGAGCCAGTTGAATCAATGTTCAGCACTGCGGGCTATATGCTTAACTCCAGGAGATCGTCTATGGCACCGTACAAAGCGGACATGGTGTTATTTCTCCATGATAATTATGACGTTGTATCATAACATTATCATAACATTTGCAATGATATTATGTTATTATATTATATATTATATTATTATTATGATATTATATTACATATTATTTTATATTATAAATGATATTATTTTAATGATATTATATTATGATATTATATTATTATATGATATTATATATTAAAACTAAACTATCATTGGATTCATTAATTGCTTGTTTTTTTTTAATGAAAGTTTGGTTTTATTTTCCAGCCTGACAAGGCCTGTTCATGTTATATTACAATTTCAAGTTGACCATTTGGTAGGGAACAGTTTAAAAAAATGTTATGTAGGGACGTTGCCGTTGCTGAGTATAAGAGTGAACATGCTTATTCAGTCCAACGTTGCGTTAACTTCTATATGTGTTTAGCTATAGCCTGTAAGCTGTAAGCCGCCGCAAGTCATCGTAAGCCGCCCATTGTCCTAAGCCACGGCTTAAGCCGGCTAGCCAGCCATAACAATTCTAAGCCAGCCATAATCAGTTCTACGGCGCGGCTGAGGGGTCTAGTGCAGAGTTTCTTTTTTTAGAAATGAAATGTGCATATTGGTCTTTTATGTTCTATAAATAGTGTTGACTACTGTTTTTATTTAAAAGTTGGCTAATAACCATAGATATATAAGACTAGATCGCTTATGCTTATTTAATAGAGACCAAAAAAGTGTTGTATTCGAGACCCCTACTTTAAAAAGAGAAGAGTACAATTCTGTACAGTTCTTTATTTTTTACCGAAAAAGATTTCCTTCCTTTTAATTTAAAAAAAAATCCCCATTCATGCTAGAGGTTGGCGCTTTTAAAATCAACTGATGTGTCCGAAAAAATTATATTTGACGGTTAGTAATAATATAATCAAACAACCGGGTACACAACACGAAGGCATTTTATTCAAAGTTAATTGAAAAAAAAAAGTTTTTGAAAATTTGTCAACGAAAACAATGCAAAATGTCTTCTGCTATTTATTTCGGTTACTTAAGGTTTCTATGCGTACTATGTCATCATAGTTGCAAAGAATTTGTAAAAATATATAAGTTATACAGAATTGTACTCTTCTCTTTATAAAGTTATGGTCCACACAATATATATCTATGCATAGCCCATAAGCGATCTAGTCTTATATATCTATGCTAATAACTAAAAGCGGTGACGTGTTGTAGAACTTGTCAAACTTTAAAGATTAAGTTTGTAGAAACATAAACAGCCGATAATCACAACGACTTGAATTGCACTTTTCCCAACACAGTGTACAATATATCTGCTAATTGATCTTCACGATATCTAAACTTGTACTATTGTTTATTGAACTTCACAATATCTAAACTTGTTCTATTGCTAATTGATCTTCACAATATTTAAACTTGTACTATTGTTAATTGATCTTCACAATTTCTAAACCTGTACTATTGTTTATTGAACTTCACAATAAACTTGTACTATTTCTAATTGAACTTCACAATATCTCAACTTGTACTATTGCTACTTGATCTTCGCAATATCTAAACTTGTACTATTGTTAATTGAACTTCACAATATCTAATTTTGTACTATTGTTTATTGGGTTATTAATAATAATGAGTGTTATCACTGTAAAAGTTCTGAGCTCGGATTGATATGGAGTTCAAATTGTGTCTTCTCTTTGTTGTTTTTTTTAAAACAAGTTTTCAGTTAAAACAAGTTTTCAGTTAAAACAAGTTTTCAGTTAAACAAGTTTTCAGTTAAACAAGTTTTCAGTTAAACAAGTTTTTGGACAGGGGTTAAGGAACCCGGCAGGATTGCCTACCTTGTGGCTTCCGAAAGTCCACTCTATAAACTGTTCCGAAAGAGATTATTCTCTGTTTTTAGGTTGATATAAGAGCATCAGATAAGGGCAGACAAATCGTGGGAAGACTGGACCGAGAGTAAATCAACCGTTTGTTTTTTTCAAGAGTCAACCCAATCCCAACAGTAAACAAGATTTAAGATAACGGGCGAAAATTAAGCAGTGGAATATTTTGTTCCATCTTTCTTAAAAGTAGTAATTTTTAATGACTGAAATTAAACAAATCAAATATATATAAACATAAACATAAACAAAAAACTAACAAGTCCCTTAAAGCAGTGCCCCCCCCCGACCTTCGTCTCGCCACAGACAGGTCATGTTTTGATAATATCACCGCGACCAGCTGTGGGGGAGGGGGTGGGGTCGGTGCGTTGATTATTTATATTTTAGATTGTTTTTATTTACAATACCACTGCCGTTCACAGCCGCTCAGCTCTCGGTTAACCTGTCGTCCATGGAAAGTTGCACAATCCCGAGAGAAATACACCACAGTGAATAACAAAAAAAAAGGAAATAATGCAATGTTTCTTGAGCGGCCCAGTACCATTTGATCCACGGACCGGTACCATTTGATCCACGGACCGGTACCATTTGACCCACGGACCGGTACCATTTGATCCACGGACCGGTACCATTTGATCCACGGACCGGTACCATTTGATCCACGGACCGGTACCATTTGATCCACGGACCGGTACCATTTGATCCACGGACCGGTACCATTTGATCCACGGACCGGTACCATTTGATCCACGGACCGGTACCGGTCTGTGGCCCGAAGGGTTGGGGGGGGACCACTGTCCTAAATGACCGTTTTATAACGGAAACAAAACTGACCCATAGACCTTCCAGTTCTAACAATATATAGCGAAATTGATGACCTCTATCTCTGGTTAAATAACAAAGACCCATCGAACCCTGCTTCACAAAGATAATAATTTAATTTAAAAAAAAAAAAATGATAGATGCGCTATACCGCAGGAAAACCCCGCCCTAAAACCCCACCCTAAAACTGTACCCTTGGTGGGAGTCATTTAAAAACTGCCCAGCCTCGTTTCCGTTTAAATCCCCTCGAAACGTTTCATCACATGTTGGTCCACCGAGCTCTAGAGAATATTTCTTTTTTTAAATTTCTAAAAAAATAAGTCAGAAGATTCAAATAAGGGGAGCTAAAAAGGAGCAGGAAGAAAGCCTTCAAGAGTACTTGTATTATCTCGGTAATGGAATGATCGCTTCCCCTTGTTTGTTAATATAAAACCAGTCATTAACTCGGTCTAAAAGATAATCTGGAAGTTCAGTTCGCTCGTATGGTGGTCTGTCATTAAAAGTGCGGCCCATCTTTCTAGCCAGGGGAAGCAAATGTTGTTTTAAAGTTCTGGCTGAGAAAATAAACAATAAATTATCTGTCTAGAATCCACTGGTTTGTGGACATGTCACCTGTAAATTTCGGACGAAGGTTCTTTTGTTTGTTCATATTTAATTTATTTTTCAGTGTGTGTGTCTGTGTGTCTGTCTGTTCGTTTCTGGTTTCATTTTATGACAGAGAATGGAAAGTAAAGGAAACCGTGCATCCATGTTTTAACTGATGACTTGACTCAAATCCTTGAACTCCTTGCTAAGCAAATCACTCTCCAGGCCATTTTTAGAGCATTTTCAAAAAAAAAATGTTCTATTGTCCCCGTTTTGTCTGTCTGTCTGTCCGTCATCACCCTAGATCAACAACAATAAGTCCTAGACCCATGATGTATATATCATTTTGTAGGTCTTGGCCTGCCATGTGTGCAGCAAAAGTCCATTTCGCGATGTGACCTCTGAGGGCCGAAAAAAGGGGGCGTATTAAGTAGCGTACATAACACTATATAAGCTATATTAACAAAGGAGCGCCCTATATCTCAGCAACCATAAGTCCTAGAACCATGATGTATATATCATCGTGTGGTTATCGCCCCTTTAAGAAATAGGAAGCTATTCCTAATCCCTTATTTTATTTAAACAATGACCTACACACACACATATATATATATATATATATATATATATATATATATATATATATATATATTTAACTATTTTAAGTCAGATTTAACAGATTCTCTCTTTTTTTTTAATCAAAATATTTATTTAAATTTATAGCTGTAATGTATTAAACATATTTTCATTATTTCAATTAAAAACACACAAACATTTGATCAGGTGAAATGGAAGGATATTTTGACCTATTTACTTTAAAAAAAAAATAAATACATAAAATACATAAAATTCATTTTTACACGGTTTCATTACAGCGCTGTCTAATGGTCGAGTTAAAAATGTTTTATTAACTGAATTCTCCATTAAATGCAATATTTATCCTCAAAAAAATTTTCTGTTTAGTTTTTTATCAAATGAAGGCTGATGGTTTTTTCTTGTTTTAGAATTAAACACGTCAGCGAAACAATGAAATGCTTACAGTAAATAAAATAAATGCCATTTTATTTTGGCTCTGGAGTTGTTTTTTTTTTTTTTTTTTGCATTCTAATTATAATCGTTAAAAAATAAAATTGTAATATTTGTATCATCTTAAAAATAGACTTTATCACGTGACAAGGGTAGTTTCAGGAATAAGTGCTTCATAACTAGGATTGCAGCTTCTCAGCAGCATATCACCAGGTATTGACCAGTCTCTTAGTTTATAACAGCATATCACCAGGTATTGACCAGTCTCTCAGTTTATAACAGCATATCACCAGGTATTGACCAGTCTCTCAGTTTATAACAGCATACCACCAGGTATTGACCAGCCTCTCAGTTTTATAACAGCATATCACCAGGTATTGACCAGCCCTCTGACATAAATGCCCCCTCACATAAATGAGCCCCCTGACATAACTGGGCCTTTTGACATAAATGGGCCCCCCTGACATAAATGGGCCCCTTGACATTAGTTGGAAAGGGGACGGATGGTCGTGCGGCAAAGCGCTCGACTGTCGACCTGAAGGTCACTGGTTCGATCTTCGGTGAGGATCAATGGATATTTCAGGTCTTGACTCAAAGTTCCCGATATATCTCCCGTGGTACCTCCATGGTCATTGCACTATCGTCTATCGTGGGGATGAAAGAAGGTCACCGTAAAAACCGTCCCATTTGGTGGTTTATAGTCTCTAAGAGATTTCATCTCATCCTTACAGGGACTTCACACACACACACACACACACACACACACACACACACACACCTTTACGTTTCCCGCGGTGCCTTCACGACCTTTTCACTCAATACTATTGTGAGGATGAAAGACCACCATCTTTTATTTATTGAGTATCAACAATACTTGTTAATGTGTCAAGGTCGCAAAAAACGAAATGGCTTATCTGTTGTAATTTATCGCACTATTGTTTGTATAAACAACTAATTTATACCTCCCCCCCACCCCCACACACAACTCTCAACCGATACTGTTTTTGTTGTTGCATGAAAGGGATACATCATTACTAATTACAGAGGGTCGTTTGCAGTCTGCCCGTTCTATTCGAAGACTAAACTGACGAAGATGACCCATAGATAGCCCAGTCAATATTAAAAAGGTTTTGTTCAAGTAATTACGTTAACGTGTGCGTGTGTGTATGTGTGAACGCGTCAATGTGTGTGTGTGTGTGGTCAAGTGTGTGTGTGTGCGTGCTTGTGTCTGTGTGTTTGTCTCGCGCGTGTTTGTGTGTGCGTGTGTGCATGTATTTATTAATTCTTGCTGCCTTTCGTCAAGACTCAAAATATCCGCGCAATTATTGGGTTGTGAAACGTCATGCTTCGCGAACAGCCACAACTTTAAGAATGAGGGAAATTCGAATGAGAGAGTGGGGAAGGGAGATATAGAGTCAGAGAAACAGAAAAAGGAACGGAGGAGAAATAGTAAAAGATGTAAAGAGATAGAGTGAGAGGGACAGAGAGAGAGAGAGAGAGAGAGAGAGAGAGAGAGAGAGAGAGAGAGAGAGAGAGAAAGAGGGGTGAATAATTTAAAAAAAAAACAGGAATGACACCGGAAATATACAAAAGGAACAAAAAGACAGAAAAGCAGAAGGATAATGAATGTGAACAATAGAACAAAATACACAATTAAACTAACAGGGTTGAGGTGGGGGTGTTTTTTAACAGAACCATTCTTAAGTATGTTAGTCTGTAGAGGTGAACCGAAGGATAAGGTATCCTGACACGTTCTATGATATCAATGGCCTTTGTCTCAAGTAACTGTCAAGACCTTGATAGCTTCAGAATGTACATGATCTTATGCAACAGGTCTTGGGCGGAAGCGATCAGGTCATAGGCCGAGGCGATCAGGACATAGGCCGAGGCGATCAGGACTTAGTTTCTCTAATTAGAATAACGGTCAGTCTTTAAAATATCAAGAAGTAACTTAGCAACAGCGTCCACTCACCTGGAATTAGGGAGCACCTGCTCTTGTTGGCGGTGCTCACCTTGCTGTAGGTCGTCCACAGGGGGAAGTTGTAGCAGAAGACGGCCAGCACGCACAGGACGAGCAGGATGACCCGGGCCTTCCCCGCGGTGCACAGGGTCAGCACCCGGTGCGGGTGGCAGATGCGGATGTAGTTCTCCAGTGTGACCAGGACGACCAGCCAGACGGACAGGAAGCCGCAGACGTAGGTGACGAAGACGATCATCTGGCAGACGCCGTGACGGTGAAACCAGTACACGTGAACTCTGGGAGGAGAGAGAGAGAGGGGGGGATGGGGGTTGGGGGGGGGGGGTTAGAATGTCACAAATGGTGATGATATACGTCATGCTGGCAAAATGTCAGACACATCAGTTAATCATGTGATGCTAATAACGTCTGTCACAGTTTTAATGACGCTATAAGAAATGTATCTCATTTGAAGATATAGACAGGAATAATGTTCGTTGAAACGAGAAGATAGGAAAACACGGGTAATATCAGCGATGTGAGGATTGAACAAAAGGGTGAATGAAAATGTCTTATATATGGAGCGTGAGAATCGGGGATATCCGCGGTGCGCATAGTGCATGCAAGCATTGGTGTTGAACGAGAGAAAGTGTTTTGGTGAATTGGTTAATGACGGTTGATGTGTTGGTATTTCTACGTATTTGTCATTAAATAACTTATTATTTTAGGGGAGTATTTCTTAAGATTACTTGTAATCGTGATTTTTCGTCTATTGTGTCATGGAGATTGTCAGAAACATAAAAGCCAAAGTGAGGTAGAATGAGTCACAGTATAACACCAGACACTATCAAACTGACAGACAGATAGACATACCATTAGATATACAGACAGATAGAATGGCAGAAAGGCAGACAAAGACATAGATAGACACACATACATTTTATATAATTTAGAAATAAACCGTATCATTCCAAACAGTGTACATAAAATAGTTCATTGTCTTTGTGCACATCTATAGTACCCTCATCTATAGTACCCGCAGCTTTCAAACCCTCATCTATAGTACCCTCACCTATAGTCCCTCATCTATAGTACCCGCAGCTACAGTACCCTCATCTATAGTACCCGCATCTGAAGTGCCCTTATCTATAGTACCCGCATCTGTAGTACCCGCATCTATAGTACCCGCATCTATAATACCCTCATCTATAGTACCCTCATCTATAGTACCCTCATCTATAGTACCCGCATCTATAGTACCGGTACCCTCATCTATAGTACCCTCATCTATAGTACCCTCATCTATAGTACCGGTTCCCTCATCTATGGTACCCTCATCTATAATACCCTCATCTATAGTACCCTCATCTATAGTACCGGTACCCTCATCTATAGTGCCGGTACCCTCATCTATAGTACTCACAGCTACAGTTGCCGAAGCTACCTTAATTGCCAGGTGAGACAAGTGTCAAAAAACTAAACTATTTACTTTTGACCTTCTTCAAAAAAACGTAAAATGTGATGCCTGACCTATTTACGCTAAACACACATACACACACACACACACACTAAATGACCCAGATTGTGTCCATTCACGATGATTAATGGCCAAACTGTTGGACGTATAAAACTAATCAACAGTCTTCCTTCTTTTAACGGAAGAGAGGGGATTGTCTTTAATTTTTAGCTGAAGCAGGGATATTGCATTACACCCCTCGTGGAGTATATCTCTCCTCTCTGTGAATTGTCTCGGGGCTAATGACGTCATGTTATTGTGTTGTCTACGTCAATTGATGCAACAACAAAGGATTGCTTGTCTCTCATTGGTCCACACGATCAGACATGTGATTTCATTTGTTGTGGTGTGGGAGCATTGACCTGGCTCTGACCGATATTTTTAAGAACATTTTTTTGTTTTGTACATTAAATTTATCGCTGATAGCAAACCAACCAATGATTGGTTAATGCAATAATATAATTTTCTATCACGATCTTTCCAACCTACGCGCTATTACTTATGTAGTACATACAGGGGCGGTTTCAGGCTGGTGTGGGCATTGAGCTTGTAACAAAAAATGGCCGGCTTATTTTGTAAACAAAGAGACACAACGGTCCCCTATTCTACCTCCTGTGTGGCAGTCAACGGCGCCGAGAACCAACAAGGGCCCCAGGGCAGGACATCATTGCGGGCCCCTTAATAAACAACGAGTCGTGAAAAAATTGACATGGTCGTGGCGGCCGGGCCCCCTTACAGATGCGGGCCCCCGGAAATGACCCCCCTGACCCCCCTCTCGGCGTGCCTGGTGGCAGTGTGTGCACAGTGTGCTCATGGTATATGGTCTGTCATTGTGCGTCTAATTAATTCTTTAAGGGGGAAAAACCTTTTCTGGGCAAAGTTTATTTGAAACTCGTCTTGTTTAAAAAAAAATATAGATGTTCTAATCGAAGGAGTTCAAGTTCGCCTTTTGTATTTACTAACTTAAAAGGACAAGGTGACGTAGTCAGAAATGGTTTGTCTTAGTGAGTCGGTTTTGATGACGCAATCGATATGAATTAACTAAGAGAAGTCATCGGATTTCCCCTATAGTATAGCATGAATGATTTTACGTTTTTTTTTTCATTACTTTTATATGTTATTGTGTTTTACACTTTATGATTTTGTGACTTATTCAAAAAAAATGGCCTTTTTTAAATGCTTTTTATTCAGTTCTATCTAGTGATTGTCTGTTTGTTATGCAGGCTTTGAATTAGCTAAGATAAAACGTATAAGCAAAAGTATGTAAATAGATACTGCGTGAAATCTAATGTAAAATGTGGGGTGGGGTGGGGAATAGGAGAGAATGGGGTGTTTTCAATGATTATTCCAAGTAACTCACCCATCGAGCCATACCACGAACAATGCAGCCAGGAACAGGGTGTCTGTGAGGCACTTGGTGGTCAGGAACATGATGCATGATGCAGGATTTCTTCTTCAGCGCCCTCCCCATGAAGACGGCCACCGAGGTGACGTTTCCGACGAAGCCCAGCAGGCACAGCACCGGGATGGTGAACTTCTGCAGCTGCTTCATCTCCACGTACGAGTCGTCGGCGATCTCGTCAAAGTTCGGCAGCTTGTCGTCGTCGTCGTCGCCGTAGGGCGGCGTGGTTGTTCCCATGGTAACGTTGTTCCCGCGGCCGCTGACGTCAGCGATATGCGCAGAGACGTTGGTGAGATAAGATAATACGTCATGACCAGCTGACATATCTTTCAAAGCTTTTGAAAAAAAAAAATTGGAAAAGGTGGAATAAGAAAGTAACTAAGTGAAGATGTTTTGCCCTGTCCTAATTACAAACTACGGTAAACGTTTGATATGCAGCCACGGGTCATGATTGAAAAGAGAGATAATTCACAGCTGTATGAATAAACAATTAATGTCATTAAGAGATCCACGACCTGCCATAAATTACAGCATGTATAGCCCGCCTATCTTGTGCTCTCGCTACATGTCCGACAACC